>UXGC01000328.1:0-154538 GCA_900480045.1 Eurytoma adleriae
CCTCCGCCGCCACCCCCGCCCGGCCCACCCCCGCTCGTCCTTTATTGGCCGATCCGACGCTTTCTTAGCGTCGCCGCGAGAGCCCGGAAAAACGGAGGTGAAATCGAATCGAAATCAATTTCGCGCGCTGCCGAGGAGGCGCTGATAATCTGCACGCGAGGGCTTATAAGTACGTAAGCCGTTCGAACTGCGGACGGCTTCTCGATAGTCGCGAACGAGTCGAGCGGTGCTTATTATTCGTCGTGACGGTTGGCCGAACGCTAATTATGATGCTCGTGACGTAATTGTTAGTAATAAGGCCACTTACTCGTTTGCTATTCTCGCGGTGCAGACAGTAACGTGCAGTTTGAAAGTTTGGTTTGCATTGTTAACGTAAGAAATATCCTTGCATGAAAATAGATCGACTTTTACATATATATTTTGCATTTTTCAATTGAATATTCCATATTGTTTAATTTCGTAAAGCGGCCACAGTAGACAGTTAAATGAAATAGATTCTGTCAAGCTTCGAATGTAATCGTATTTCTAAAAACCGAATGAAATATTATATAGCTGCAGATTCAAATTTTATTTTAAATTCAGATTTTAAATAGTACTTCAATTCTATCCAACAATAATTTTATAAAATTTTAAACGATAAATTTTTTAATGAAAACCTGAAATGTCATTTGAAATAGATTTCAATTGTCTGACTGCCAGACTTTGACAATTTTTAACAAAATCATTTGACGTTATAAATTTCATCCGTATCCCATCTTTAGTCTTCATAAATTAAAAAGTCAATATCCACTACCCGTTTAAAAAAGTAAAAATCCAATCTCGGACTGGGCGCTTGGCGCAAGCAATAATGATGTATGAACATCACGAGACCTATTCATAATCGAAGAATCACAATCACTCCGTAAGAAAGTATCTAACCGGGCGAGGATATCGCCGCGGGGCCGTAAATAATCTCGGAGGCAATATCGCTTAAAGGTCGGCCCGCGCCGTGAGCTCCGGGGGTAATGGAATCCGAGTGGTGGCAATGGTTTACGGGCGGCTGATGCAAAATTTATCAAGCTCCCTTGGCTCGATTCCCATTTTTACCTAAGGCGCGCGCTCATAACGTCGATCAAATTCGCGTAAGCGCGAAGCGCGCGCACCGGGGCCAGTCCCTCCTCGCGACTTTTGCACTTTTCTTCGCAGAATTCAATTTGCATCTTTTCTGTGTTTTTTTCTCTTTATTTTATTTTATTTTTTTTATTACAGCGGGATGCGAGAAAGAGAGAGATGCAATCACGATAATGGCAGCCAAGTTGTCGATTTGTCGTCCGTCGGGTGCCTTATTTGCGTATCCTCGTGGTTTTATTATTGGCAATTTGCTTGTTTTAAAATTGGCCCGAGCCCTGGAAAATTGACGGGGAAAGTGGGGAGGGAAGAAAGTTGAGCAAATAAACGCGCGCGGCTTGTGGTATCACCCTGAATGACGTTAATGTATTGGAAAGGTGCAATTTCTCAAATTATATACGTCGACTTTATTTTTCGTGCATTTCAGAAATTGCTTGATTGGATAATGTTTGCCCGTATGTTTGCCCGTTTACTTGACAATCTACGTGTACTCGCAGTTTTTCGCAGCCAGGAAATGAATTAATTCAATAAATGCAATTTTGTATGGACAAAAGAATTTTTTTTCATAATTATTTTTTTAACAATGTACCACGCTATATTTTTTAAATTCCACAAAAATAAGTATTTTTATTTACGATTCTAATTGACAAGAAAGAAAATTGGATTGATGTACTGCAGTACTATTGATGGATATTGGCTTATTGCATTACTAGAAAGCAATCAAAAGTTTGCATTATACATGGTTCATGTATGGCTTTAGTTTCAATGTTGTCAAACATTCATCCTACAGTATCCACAAAAATTGAAGCGTACACTTGATCAATAATCATCAAAATCTAATCTGCTGAATGCGACGCCAGTCACAGTTAGTAATCGGTAGAAACGTAAATTTGAGCAGCATTCAAACTCGATTCTCGCTTCAAATTACAGTCAACGCTAACGAAAAAAGACCAGCATCGAGCATTATTAACCATTCGCGAGTGCAGATACCATCAAAAAAGCCTTTCATAGATAATGGGATGCAATCGGCCTTCACTCGCAATAAGTCGCTAATTCGCATCGAGTGCACGACGTCCACGCGAGCATCGCACTAGCGCAAACCGATCGGGGTTCCATCTTCCGCGTCTTACATAAAACTCGGCCTAATTAGCATAATAGGGGGGCTCGGGCCGCGCGCGATCGCCGCGGCGTGATCTACAAATTGGAGTTAACTCGCGGAGGCCGTGGCGTAGCTCAAAATAATACGTTGCATCGGCGCGGCGCGTGCGCTCCAAATCGATGCCGTAATTTAATGACATTACCCGCGGCCGGCGCCGCGTGCCCGGACTTTTAAGCCGCCCGCGGGGTGCATTGCACCCTCCCTCTCGCGAATCCGCGCGCGCGCGTTTTATCGATTCCCCGCGCGGCCGCCGCCGCCGGCCCGATATAAATTGCATTATTACGCGGACTGCTTGGGCTTAAATAACGTCGCGCCGAGTATCCGGTGCGGGACGTCGCCGTAATTTCGGGGGAGGCGTTGTACGTTCCGCCGGGCACACCGAACGCGTCTATCAGCGCGCGCGGTGTCGCGAGCTCCGGTTCCGCTCGCCGGATCCGCGACTTAATAGGTAATTACTCGGCGGCACCGGAGCAGGTACCTAGAATGCTGCAGCCCGCTTTATTTATGCCGCGGTCGCGCTAAATGCGGCCTGCCGCCTACCATCCGGGACTTTCTCCGGGATTTGCTGGATTTTTTCGCGACTCCGGGAGGGTACTCCTATATAGCCTCCGCGACTCGCTGGCTCGGCTTGTTTCACCGGCCGCTTGGGAGCGGAGCTTTGGCGCCGTTGCTCGATTAGCTACGGTGTGTCCACTTTTATTGCCGATTACACATTGGTAATGGTTTTTTTTACTCTGAATTGCTTTTAGCTTCCGAGTGGGAACGATTATTGAACTTTACTGCGACAAATTCATTTTTCGGGTACAATGCTTTTTTCTTTTTTCGAAAAATTTGCTCGAAATTACTAGCGTTGAAAGCGATGGCCAGCGATGCAAATATTTGCGTGAAAACATAAACGCACGAGTGCGTGTTTTTTTTGGCTGTCAGCACGGCGGCCTAGGCAAAGTGTGTCGACAAAATAGGGTAAAATTACACACCTTAACAAAATAAAAGTTTCGCGTAAGAAGTAACCGTAGTTTCTTCAATAAATGTAATCTTTAATTATAGTCTATGAAAACTTTTTCCGTAATACTATTATTCATCAAAGCAAATCAATAGGAGTGCGTACTTCAAAAGCTGCGATTCGATTTATTGTGACAGCCAAAACGATTTCTTTAGCTGAAAGCAATACTTAACTAATCAAGATTCCACTTTCAGACGCACATCGATATTCCAAACTGTTTTGAGCTAATGTCCAGCAGCTAAATGAAAAGCATCCATCAAAAGAGCACGAAAAAAGGTGACAAATAGCCCCGCGTCATTATACAATTCACTCGTAGTTTCCCAGTCGCGATAATAGCCAATAGCGCCACGCAAAAGGGTCGAGTCGCGTAATTAGAAGGCGAAGCCCGCGTGGCCTCGACTCCCCTCCCGCCGATCGATTGACTTATCAGCGATCCACTCCCGTGACACCGCCTCGGTGTATCCTCAAATATTTGCCGGCCGTCGCAGCGCTAAAGACGTTCGCGGGCTCGAAGTCGAGCGGCCGTGTACACACGGCGCTTTAATCGATCCGATAATTATTTCCCGGCTGCCATTTCGACGATAGGCAGTCGTTAAACGTTGCGCGCCTCCTTCGGCGCGCTCCCCTAACCCGAGTCCACCTACGTCGAAACGTCCGAATCGATAGTAGACGGTGCGCTACTTCGCGCGCGAACCCCGAGCGGCCGCTCGCGCCTGAATTTGGGACGGCTCTGTACATCGCAGTCGGATCGGACTGCCGCTGCGTCGGCTCTCGGTTTTGGCCCGAAATTCGCGGATACCGCGGCTGGATGCGGGAATTTTTGGTATTTGGAAATCGCATAAAATTTAACCTCCCATCGAAAATAGCTGCGCTATTGACCGCCCCTGCTCGTTATTCCGAGTAAGTTTGACCGAGATACGCGGGTTCAGGTAAACTAGATGGAGAAAAATAAATAGTCGGATTAGTTAGTGTAGTATTTCTTAAAGTTAAAACAAATTTGTTTAATGACTATTTTTGTAATATTTCGATTAAATTTTACTCGATTTATTAAAGTAGTTTAGTTTGTCACGCTTTAATAAAGAATTTTTAGCATATAGTAATGTTTAACTCCTCATTTTTCTTCGTGATAAGATATACGGAGAATTTACGTATTTATGGGTACTTGTAATTTCTTCTTTAGCCGACGCGAAGAATTTTATTCCATTATAAGAACACAGGTAATTCGCGAGTAACGTGACCGGCTTGTATCGTCGGACGTGCGCGAGTAACTACACTATTTCATCATTAGCATGTAGAAGAGTTTCCCTATACCCTCCAGTAAAGTTGGGAAACAAGCTTTTTTAAGGCGACCTTTACACGATTTTCCTCTCCACGGTCACTTTTTCAATGGAACTTATTCCGTCGGCTTTACATCGCCCCGTTATTTATTGCTTTCGAAAAACCATCGGCCGTAAAAGTAAAAGCGCACTACGGGCGCGTATACTGTTTACTCCGGAGGCAGAGCATCGGGAAGACACGCGGCAAAATAAAAGGCCGTTGGGAAAAATATGGCCGGGCGCAGAAAAAGAGAGAGAGAGGGGGTCGATCGTGAAACGCATTTTCTACTTAATGAAACGAAAATAACGCTCGGATGCCGTTTGATCGATGCGTCTGTTATTACGGAACCTCGCTCTGTTTTTCCTCCCAATTGACCCTCGAGTAGGACGCGTAAACTCTCGGTCGTGCAAAACACGCGCGAAGCGATCGAGGAGAGCCGTGCGCAGCATCGCAGGTGAATCGACCGCGTTCGCTCGGGGAAATTCGGCATTGCGCGTTTCTTCTCTCTTTTTTCCTCGCCGAGAGAAAACGAGGGGTGTAGGCGGTGGTCACTGCTACGCCGAGAATCAATCACTGCTGACCAGAGTTATTGACTTATTGGATTTAGACTTTTTTCTCGTTATTTATACTACGAGGCAAGCCAGAGCAAAAAAGGACCGGCGTACCTTTTCGGAAAAAATTGCGGCAAAAAGGGAAGCTTCGCTGTGAAAAAAATGAAAAGGTGTGCGGGAGAAATGAATGCCGTTGTTATAGGATTTATTTGTTTTGATATTATATACGCGGTGGAGGAAACTACTAGTTTACGACGATCGATGCGATAGTTTGCGGTCGCGTTGTGCCCTCGTCGCGCCTACGCTCGTAAAACAGTAATGCAACCCATTATTGTGTAAAAAAATTGCTGCGATTAATGCAAGGGTATGATTAGCTGGGAAAATAAGCTTTCTAAAATCACTTCCGCATATAGTATTAGCCTCGATAAATGCAATAATAAATTCATCTCTCGTAATTCATGTAAAAGACAATCAATAAATACCGCGCGGCAGGGTGTGAAATAACAAGTACACATTTCTCCTGCATTAAATCGTGCATAATGAGTGCCCTTTTCCGGCGTGTCTATCCCGAAGTTATAAGCCGATAATTTATTTATTAACCATTTCGAAGTTCAGTATTACTGGCTAAATCTACGCGCGACAGGCGGTAACAAGCTACCTGTCTATCAGCATCCACCTTCGCCATAAATTACGCAGTCAGTTCCTATCCCGTGGATCGCATCATGCTATGGAAATTGCAATAATTTGCATAATCGTAATTAATTAATCGTTAATTGATCGAAAATCTGGGCATCGCCCAAACACGTGTCGCTCTCCATTTTCTCGCGCACTTCGTCCGCTTCAAATTTCCGAAATAAGTGCAGAAAACGAATTACCGTTTAAAAATGAATCTAAAAAGAAAGGAACTTATTTACCGTCAACAATTACTCCTTTGCTTAATCCGTTTATCAGTTTCGCCGGAATTAAAAGGAAAAATTACACTTCGCATTTTTCTAGTTCGCTCTAACGAAAATCTTCCGGACGACCAGCCGGCATCGCCGAGTCGGCGAAAATTTCCGATAATCCGCGGCAGCGATTCGATTTTTGCGCGGGCGCAATAATTAACGTAATCATACGGCCGAGCGCCGCGGGTCAATTTGACGGCGGTGTGTTTGCGCAACCGGGAGGCTCGCTGTTCCGGCGCACCTCCTCTCCCCCGGAAAGTCGCGGCTTACGCAACTGCGCGGTGTTTATCTTGCGCGAGTGTGCGGCGGCCGCGGACGCGACGCCAGCTTTTCTGCGCCGGTTGGTTCGGAATTTTCGAAACACGGCGCGCTTTCGCCGCTGACAATTTGCTTTGCGCCCCGCGCGTAACGGCGCGTTAAGGGATGAAAAAAGTGAAGCAATTTTCTGCGTAGCGTTAAAATTTCAACTTTGCACTGTGTTTTGTCCTCATTTACCGGGATCACGGTTTTTGGTCGGTTTTGGAGAATTATTTTACTTAATGAATGAATTGTAATCTTCAGAAGATTGATGATGAACGATTAAAATTAAATTTTGATTGATTGATGGACAGCTCAAATTTTTCGTTTTTCCTTTTGGTTAATTTACTGGTTATTTCAAGGCTCTTTGTAATAAAAAAAACTATATAGAGGGTTAGAGCTTTTAAATAAAATCTAAGGGAAATACTTAGCAAAAAATTTCCAATCAGGAGAAGTCAGTAAAAATTATGAATCCATTCCGCAAAATTTGCTTAAGTGTTTATTAATTAATGCTGTAATATTTGTGGGTTTACTGCCTCTGTAATTATCCATTACACGTAATTACGCACATTATACTGAACAAGAAAAATGTGTACTCTAAATTTTTTCCTGTTTTTCTAAAAAATTCAACAATGTAATGCAGCATTTATTCTACTGCAATGCAAAATTAAGAGACCAGTAAAAAAAAGTACGTATTTTTGCGACCAAAAAATTTTCTCCATTTCCTACGAATTTCAAACTATTTCCAACTTCCATAAAAGCGGAAAAATGTAGCGTTCGACAGACGACGCATATAATCTGCGCTTAAAAACTCGGGCGAAATTTTTTGGCCCGCAGCCCTTAATTCCCGGTCGCGTATTTTTCCCCGCTTAATTACAAAAGCGAATTAACAGAGCGTCAATGTCGAGGGAATTGCCCCTCGCTCGAGCACGGATTACTGAATACACACACGTATTCCCTCACGACCAGGGATAACTCGCTCCACCCTCCCTCCCTGCCGCCCGCGCGACCGAGTGACTTTATTCAGGGCGCGCGCTTTCAACTCCTCCCGCTCGCGCAGCTTCTGCCCTTTTTTTTCCTCTTCCCTCCGACCGGGGGCTCTCGTTGTCGCAGAATTACGGCGCGACTAACAATAAGTGATCGCACTCCGCGGGGCACCCGATATACACCGCCGGCTCGCGTTATCGCCGAAAATCGGCGCGGGAGGGAAATTTACCGCCCGAGGTGCGGCAATCGGGTCGTTCGATTTTCAGGGAGGTAGATTCGGCCGACGTATAGCCCCGCGCGCATGCAGCCCGGGAGGGTGGGCTACGTGAGCAATCGGCGGCGCGGGCGCATCCGTTGGATTTCTCGAGGCGGCCGCCGACCCCCGCGCGCGCTTCCTCCACCCGCCCCTCAGCCATCGAAAACGGAATCACGTTCTATTTCTTCCGGATTGCTCCGAGCGGTTCGGGCAATTTTTCCCCCCCACCGCTGCACCGCGAAAGAAGTTTATGTCGCTCCTCTGTTTGCATTGTCGGGAATCAACGTCGTAATTCCATTCAGGAATAGAATTTTTTTCGTTCCGATCGAGCGCTCTCTTCCGAAAGTACGATCGCTGTAGGTCTCCCCGTAAAAATATAAAGGAGTGATCGATTCTTTAATTTTACTATTTCCAATTTGAAATTTTTCAGGCATTCAAGTCTTCCTATCTTGTAAAACCGATGGTCCTCTAGATTACTTACGTCAAAGTATGTACAAATATCCGGTCTCAAATGAATCATTCAGAAAACACTAATAAGCTAATTTTCAATTTCATTGTTCCCTTAAAATCAGTCTAGATCATCTCTATAACGACTATTGACGTTTGATTTATTACGTTAAAAAAATTCTAATAGACCTAAAAAAAAAAGTCCCTGCGATCGTTAGTCGATACGCAAGGCCAGCAATAAACGTCTGGCGGACGTCGATGAATATCGAGCACAATGGGGTCTCCCTGCCAGAAAGGAGCGCACGGCGCGGCTTATACGAGGAAAGAGCTTTGCGAGCTGAATCCAGAGGTCGGCGAAAAGGAGTCGCGGCCGACTCGGCACCCGTGTGTTTAGAGGGGGGTGCCGGCGTTTAAAGCGGCTCGTGGTGCCGGTGGATCGACGCCGCCGTCCTGAAAGAAACACTTAAGCTCCTTTTCCCCGGCCCCGGGCGGCAAAGGGCATACGGTCCTATGCGCGCGCGTGTGGCTTTTTGATCCCCGGTGAAAGGCCACCTTTGTAAGTGGGTGACGCCGGCGACGCCGCCTAAGGGTTGCTCCTTCATGAACACGCGATTTCCGCGCGCCAATCGAAGCTCGCCCCCCCGAACGAAATATTCGCCCTCGGCCCTCCGAGACCCTAATTTCGGCGAGAGGGCGTCGGGAAAATACACTCCGAGGTACAATGAAGTCGCGGACAGCGAGAAATACGCGACGTACACGAGCGGTCTGAAAGGGAGAAAAGGGGTTGCCGGGAGAAAAAATGGAGGTGTCGGGAGTAAAAGTGACGTGAAATAACGAAGGTGCGGGGGGCGCGTGTAATGAGAATGGAAGTGGCGGAACGGGCAGGGAGTGGGCGAAATCGGAGACAGTTGGGAAGATGGATAATACGAGCTGGAGAGGTGCCGGAGCCGGGGAATAAAGGAGAGCCAGTGGGATGAAAAAAGAGGTGTAAGGGGTACGAGGTGATTTTCGTCCGGCAACGACTCCATTCGCAAGGTTGCACGACGTCTAGGTGTGTAACGAACGATCGGCGAAGTTGGTCCTCGAGGTTAAAGAGCACTCTGATACCTCTGTGGAGAAAAAAAAAGTTGGAGAGCACGGCGGTAGCTCGCGTGCACCGGTAATCGATCGTCGATCGCCGATGCATTATAACTCGGCCCGGGAGAAAGATCGAGCGCGACGATAAATGCGCGGCGTAATGCGCTTATAATGGGTGAAAAATTGCATCCCGCGCGCTATCGAAGGTACATCGCGGGTTTCGGGAAGACAAAGGGCATTATCCGAAAATCGGACACATGTAAAATTGGAATGGCGGACCTCTATTATTTTCGGTCTTAGTGGTCCATTGAGCCGCTCCCGGACTAATTAATCGCCCGGCGATAGGGCAGTTAAAGCGAACAAAGCCGATCATTATTCGCCCGGTTCGCCCGGCCCAAGAAAGATGTGTTATTTACGACTCATATGCATTGGATTATTTAGCGCGAGTTTCTGGATCAATTATTCTTGCGTCTGCCTTTCAATGGTCAACATTCGGCTGCGTTTTGAACCTTATCATATTCTTACGTCAATGAATTCATCTTCGACCTCGGATTCAATTAAAAAGCGCTTATTTCGACAGCTGATAAAAGATAAATTTAATTAAATCTGAGCTTCATGCATCTACTCAAGCTTCTTCCTTTCGAATCATAATTTAACATGCAAGGAAAATAGTCTCAGGTTATTAGGTCACTTGTCTCGTACTCGATTTAAATCACATTTACAGTATTAAAAAAGGTCGATATGTGAGTGAGTTTTTTATATACATAATTTTGATTCAATAGATGTACTACTCAGGACTGGGGCAACATTTTTTGCTCGAACTCGAAGGTCGAATTCTTTAATTTAGTCGGGGTCAGAGGAGGTCAGTATGCTCACTAGAGCGAAAATTAGCAATTCGATTGATCAAAGATGCAGAAATGACAATAATAATAATCAAGAGCGATGATCCAGAATCTAACTGTCACTGGCACCTAGAAAAACCAAAGCATTTGCTCGATACTATCCGGAAGTTTCCCGCCTATCAATCCTATCCACATAATCTTTACGATTCTCTATCCGACCTTTGAATCAACACTCCGATGAGCGACCTGCTAATCCATACGGTCAAATTCATCGCAACTGTCTCTCTCGTCTCAATTCACCAAGACCCTGTGATGCTACAAAGTAAGCATCGATTCCTCCGTATCTATGAGAACCCAATCCGAACGGACATCAATGGAGCAAAACCAATCTGATCAGCTCTCCACATATGCACCCCTTACACGAACGCTTACTTACAACAGCGGCACATATGCCTAATGAACGCATCGCGTGCTCGCGACACGCGCATTCCACGTAACGCGCATATCGAGCTAATTACACGCCGCGCGGCGGCTCCAGTCGTCGTCCGGGAGCGGCGCAAAGTCCCCGCTATCAATTCCCGGTCGCCGCCACGTAGACTCGAGTGCGTTGCGGGCCGCACGTAGTGCGCCGCGGCGGCGGCGATAAATCGCGGGGCCACGTCTCTCGCGGGATGGCCGATAAGAAAGCGAGCATCGACTGCTAGCGCCTAACCCGGGCTTCGGGCGCGAATGCGGCGATATATCGCGGTCGCGCGGCTAGTGACTTGCGGTTACCGGGCCGGGGGATGATGCACGGCCGGTACGTGCGCCGCGCCTTCCAGCCAACCGACGCCAATTGGATTTACACCTCGGGCGCGTCCGAGCGCTCCGTCTCCGTCCGGCCGCCGAATTCCGCCTCGTCGTTATCCCTCGCGCTAAGTTTGGACTTTCAAACGGCGCGCGCGAATTAATTTCGCCCGCCTCCGCCCACCGGCTGATTTATCGCGATTATTACGTTATTAGCGCGTGTCTTTTATGTTAATCGGAGTTTCGCGAATTAGGGGGATTTTAGCTCGAATTTTAAGGCCGAGGGGATGTAGGCTGCATAACGGCAGCGCGTTGCTTTTTATTGTAATTTTATTCTCGGCGATTTTACCGTAATCGACTTGCTGAAATTGAATTAGTGCTCGAGCGGCGGGGGTTATAACAGCTGCGGGCCTCCGCAGCACTCGAACAAGAAAAGCGAGTCGCGTTCTCGGTATTTCAATTAAATACACGAGATAAGACGTATTACAAGCGTCTATAGCTGTACACCGATACCATTAATCGGCCTCTTGATTTACTGCCAATTTAATCGCAGTTTCGCTATCCTCGAGTAAACCAAGGGGCGCATAAAGAAGCCGGTATATACCTCAATTTAATGGACTCGAGCTTGCGACTCTTCAGAATCGACGGCTCCCGAGTCGCGCAAAAATAATAACAGCCTGCGTATATATACACCTAAGCGAGCGGAGATTTACGCTTGTGTAGCGATTGGTCCTTATTTTCTCGAGACGCGCACCGCCCCGCGAACCGACGAAAAATAAAGGGTTCCGCCAATATTTGCGTAGCAAATGATGCGTCAAAGTGCTGGCCATAAATTTGGTCCCCGCGTGCGCGCGCGCCGCAGCTTGTACTCGCAGAGAGCTTTAAAATCCATCGGTGGCATCTTAAGTGGTAACATTTGCATATCGACGCGATACGCCGAGTAAATAAAGCAAGTGCCAAGAGTTTTATGCCGCTGTCAAACTGTCGACGGCGTGCCGTTGCTCGCCCCACCCCCTCTCCCTCCACCCACACTCTCTCGCTCAAGTGCGGATTTTTACGCGGCGCGGCGTGTCAGTCAGGCGCGATTTGACGGCTCCGAGGCTCGCATACCGAAGTTCCGCGAAAAGCAGAGCGACTTTTTTCTTTCTCGATCTCGCTGCCTGCGAAACTAAGTGGCAAATTAAACGCAGCGGTTCGGCGTTAAATAGTTTACGAAAAAAAAAATTATCAACGTTAAATATGTATATACATTGCAGTAGGAAACAATTTTTCTGTCCGGCCACACTCGAGCGCGATGAAAAAGTTTTATTGTGTGACGCAACGAGCGCGCCTCGCGAAAAAAAGCTTATTAAAAACTTATGTTACGAGCAATGCCACATAAACGAGGTGGAGTACACGAGCGACGGAATCTAAATAGGCATTGGAACTCGGGGAAACAAAGCAGTTTTTATGTCACCGCTCTGAGAGTTTTACTTTTAAAATAGAAAAAAACACAATCGGAATAAACACTCGCATGACGCGTTCGTACTTCCCACGACAGCGTTACCTGGTTTAATCTAAGCCGGCGTAATTGCCTCGCGAATTGTTAATTCCGAGAAACGATTCGTCAGTTGTCATTAAAATTTTTATACTACGCAATTATTTTAATATCGGCTTCTGTCGAGAAAAAGAAAATATGTACTCAACTACTAGTTTTACTTCCAAAGTTATCCTTTCATCAAATCGATTTTTCAATCAAGAAATTTAGTGTATAAATAGAAGCGAGATAACATCAGAAAGTGTTAACGTCACGTTTACGAAATTTGGAAACAAACATAATACATCGAAAAGCTGTTTGAAGTACTTTTAGTTAGAGAAAATTACCGAACCTGTTTCATCACCTTTTACGGTCTGCTGCATCTTCACTTCCTACCATAATTTGCAGTAATGACCAAAGCTCCTTCATCGTCTCATCAGATTCCTTGATTGGTTAGCTTCATTCTTTACCAAAATGCAGTTATGATCGAGCACATACTTCATCATCCCCTTAGCTTCCCTTCTTGCCAGTTTTTCACCTCTTATACGTTTTAGTGCATCCTTTCAGCCGTTTGCAGTTGTGGTCGAATGTTTGCAGATTTGAAGGTAAAAGCTGAGCATCACTGCTGCATCTCATTCGACAGGCGTTAACCAATCATTGCAAAACTCATTGTCTTCGTCGCTCGGATTCCGCGGAAAGGTGCAAATAAGTAGCGGCGCATACATATGAGTCGGTGGCGTGTGCTTTGTGCCGCGACGTTTGCTAAATCTCCGAATCCCGCGCGGCATCCCCTTTTCCTCTTTCTCTCTCCCTCCGCCCGACTGTGCATACGGGCCACGTATGCTCAGCACGAAGACACCATAAATAATGGGGCGGGGGCGGGGGGAAGGGTGCTAGAGAACCCAACGCGGTACCAGCTTGGAGGAAGCGAGAGAGAAGGTCAGAGCGCGAGCGAGAGAGTCCAGGACGTGCCGCTCTAGTCCTCGCCCGTCGTGCGGGAAGAAGCGCGGAAAGTAGCTGCGAAAGCAGCTTACAAGTTCGCCCCGATATTGCGTTATTACTCTTGGATGGGGCGAAAAGAGGAGAGGCGTATGGCCGGGGGGGAGGGCGACTGCCTGTGTACGCCCGGCGGCTGCCTCACGGCCGCAATGAAAGATCGAGAAAAGATTACCGCACGTACGGGCCGCTATTTCTCTCCCGCGCGCTACGCTCTAACCGAGAGACACTTGAGACTTCGAATGGGATTCTCATGAGTCTCCGCGGCCCGCCTCGCGAGCCCCGCGTATTCCGATACGAGATAGCCTTGGCGCATTGCATATCGAATTTCGTCGTCAATTATGAAAGTAAAAAAGAGGAGAGCCGCCGGATCAGCCTGACCCGAGCACTTCCCGAGTTTCCCCGGGCTTACCGGTGCGTCTCTTTGCTTCGTGATTGTTTCACTGTTTGGATGTTCGATTCAATTTCTCCGATGCTTTTAAAGTCGCGAAGCATTGTTTGAAAAAGATTAATTGGAAAATCGGATTTTTTTCATTTTTTATGTTCGAGCGGGAAGGATGAAGGCCTATTATTTTGCAATAAAGTTTTTTATTGTTCTTGTTAAGATTTTCTTGCAGGAAAAATTGCTTAATATTTACAACTGTTTTTTCTGTATAAATTTAGAAGAATTTCTTACGTTTGTGATATTTTTTTAAATTACTGCAATTTCTATACAACGCTATTGTATAATTCAATATGCCTTTATGCATCTGATAATTTCGTTTGCCAATAACCTTAATAGCATTATAAATATTATAAGTATTAATTGCACTGTATTTAATTAATACGATTATTTAATTATCACATCAATATTTGTTAACAAAATAAATTTTAAGCACATAAATATTATAGACAGTCATTATCTGCATTCACAGCTTCAGAAGCGAGATTCATTATGCTTTATACAAAGTTATAAATACAGATAAAACTTAATTAAGTACTTGCATTAAAAAACGCGTAATCAACGATCGCATTAAAATGATAACGATTCGACGGGAATTGAAACACTTTCGTAAAAACTTGAGGGAAACAGATCAACGATAATACGGTTTTTCATCCCGTCAAGTGATGCTGCACTGCGCTTTTATCTCACTCTTCTCTCCCTCTCTCCGCCAAAAACGCTGCCATCTCCGCGGTACTCTTCTAAATTTCAATGTAAATTTCAAAATTGTAAGGGCAGCATATGAAAGTATCCGCGCAACCGTTAAATTCGCCGCCATTACTGTAATGAGGGGGGAAAAAGACGCGCACACAGGCCGTAATTTACTGTAAACAATCTTTCGCTGCCTCGTGCACCCGAAAGTCTCGCGCGCGAGCAAAAAATAATCTCGACTCGCTCGAAATTCATACGTCCGACGGGCGGCGCGCGATGCATATTGAGCGTTCGGGCGCACAGCTATTTGTCGAGTCGGCCAATTATTTTTCTCGGCGTCCCGCTCGTTACGCTCTTTCTCGCATAAAATTTACTGCCGGTGCCGCGGGGGGGAGGCGCCGCCGAAATAATTGATGTACGCCGGGCGCACACGAGCCGCGTGAAATCGACGCGTCATTATTCTCGTTTTCGCGCCCAAGCAGGCGCCTCTCGTTCTCTCTTTTGCAATGACGTCGGACAACAAACAGCGCGGCTGCACCGGTTGCGCTTATTTTTATTTATTTTTTTTGTTTTTTCGACACTTTTCGCCTCTCCATTGTGCCGCACGGCCGATGCTTTTTCACGAGCGGCGCCTATTACTGACGGTAACCGCCCATGCGCGGAAGCGTGCATTGTACTTAATACTTACGGGAGTTTTTACGGGGTTTTGGCGTTGCCGGAAAACGCGCGGAAATGGTGATTTTTATGCGCTGAGTAACAATGATTGAGAAGGCTACTTCGGTTTGGAACTGGAAAATTGCCGCGATTTCAGTTGAAAATGTTCGCGAACAATGGGTTAGAGGGTCTTTTTTAAGGGGAATACCAATACTTTCGCAGTGTCGATATTTTTTGCGGTATTTTACCCCCATTATTTAAGCAAGTGAATTTCAGAGATGAATAATTATTTATGCAAAATTTTACTTGAATTCGTTATAATCATTTAAATCCTTTATTATAATGATTGTATCTGTAATAACTAAATTGTTTTTTTGTTTCAGGTAAGTCGAGAATAATTTTGCAATCAATTTGAATGAAAATTTTCGGTGAGAGGGGTACGTATAAATTACGTTACAGAAATTCCAAGAATAAAATTAAGCATGAATAAACTAGAAATAATTATACACTGTTTCCGAAAGAATTGTTTTATGGTTTAACATGAATTTGAGAATACAAAGGCTTACATGTTTTCATGTCGAATGAAATTAAAGTTGAAAAAATTTAATTTAACTTGAAAAAGATTTCGCAGAAAACCTGTGCACTGAAAATATTAAACCGCTGCATTTAATAAATTTATGGAGCTGCCTTACGTGCAAATCCAAAATTAAAAAAATTTCATTATTAAAAAATAAAATTTTTTATGTACTGTGTATTATGAAAGCGTATTTAATAATGTACGATATATTTCAGAAGAACAACATTTTCTCGTACCTTTACCTAGTTTAATGCTTTCATTTTATTTTTAATACTTCATTTAAACATTTTATTTAAAAATTTACCATAATTTAATATACTGCGGTATTAACTTCGGTTTAATAAATTACAAATTTTTTTTATATAAAATTTTTATTTTAAGCAATTACTTTTCCCATTACAAAGTTCGCTTAATCTGTCATTTGTGAATAAATGTAAAAGTAAAATCTGCTAAAAAATTTGAAATTGACAGCGATTGTCTTTCGCGTAATGGATTGCGTTTCCTTGAACACTCATTACACGCTCTTTGGCATGATGAAAAAGTTTGTTCCTTTTAAAATTTGTAATGAAAATGCAACAATTTTTTAAGAAAGTGTCCTCAATGTTCAACAATCACCCCAGTAGTAATAAGCCGCAATTGAATCGGCAAATTCTCATTCATTGAAAGAAAAAGCAACCAATTTTTACTAAACTAATTACTAAAAATCACAACAATACCCGAAAATAATATTCGAGCGAGACCCAAAATCCCGCGTCGGCGACGTCTCAACCGAGGCCCTCCGATCGTCTCCGGGTCGTCGGACTCAAGTCTCGGGCGGCAAAGAATACGCCAAACGACGAAGAAGGAGGGCCGCGCGACGCTTGGAAATCCCGGTCACGCAGAATCGGTTAGCAGCGGGGGATCGCGGCCGCAAAGACCCCGGGACTTCCGAACTTTCGGCTCGATCGCGCTCCGGAGATTCGAGCTGCGCGCTCGCCATTCTTTCCCGGCCCCGAGCGCGGCATCACGTCCGATAATTAGAACTCTCGTCACGGCGGCTCGTTACCAGCGCGCGCGCGCGTCTTTTTCGCGCGCTGCGCCGGGCGGTGCGGGGGCGGGGAGGGAGGGGCCGCCCGGCTGTCGCTCAGAATGATGAATTGCCGAAAAACGTAGAAAACGATGATTTGTGATTACGGAGGCCGCGAGAGCGAGATAGATGGAGAGGGCTGCTCATCCTACGGCGAGCCCTATCTTATCTTCCCTCCGCGGCTCCTACATATATTTATGTATGCCCGACTTGATACGAAATGAATGGGTTGCCCTCGCTCTTTCGGGGGTGTATGGGTGCGCTGCATCGCGAACTGGACGGGAGCGAGTTTTTTTTTATAATCTTTTTAATTACTTGTTTTTGTAGCGATGAAAAGAGATATTTTTGTGTTTGCTGTCGTTGAACCAATTCAAGGCGGTGTAAAGGACTTTAGTGTGCCGTAAAATAGTTCCTTTTAAATTTAATGTCTTTTTCGTGCGTAGTTTTATTTTACTGCACTGTCTAACTAATGTGCACACTTGTAAGTACCGACTCTTTAAAGTTGTTTACATCAAAGCACGCCGGGGGATAACGTTAAAAGTAATTCTCTTTACCGCGAATTGCGGGGAAAGGGCTTTTTAAAGTTATTCCTTTTGTACCTTTTACCGAAGTTTTTTTTAACTTTTTCGACGTCGTTAATGAAAGAAGAAGGCAAAAAATTATTTTAAAGGGATGAGAACAACTTTTTTAATGGTTCATCTTATGGGTATACCCTAACTTTTTACCCAAGTTATTTCTGAAGTCGAAAGCCAAGTAGACTACGTCACACGAAAGTACTTATATTGGAAATTTATTCAAAGAAATTGGGATAAGCATCTAAATGTTAATAATAAAATACTTAGAATAAAAATTACACAAGTAAATTGAAGTAATCTTTACTTAGAAAGCAGTAGAAAATAAAAACAGAATAGTAATAAGTAATCTACGTGCATGTAGATTGCGTCTCGAGTAGGCTATCAAACTTTACGAGATACCTTCTATTAGACGTGTATATTCACTGCCGCGCTCCCAAGTAGATGCAGATCGGATCTAATAAGACGAGCAATGTGTAATTCAAGTTTAACGCCGACAAACAAGTCCAATCGGTGTCGCATTACCCACCTCCAAAAGTAGCGCGCGCGCGCACCTCTTCATCCCCGCATAATTTTCGAATAGCGCAAAGCAATAAAGCAGAAATAAAAGCTCGAACTAGGCTAACGACAGGAATGAGCGTCGCGCTATCTGGCACGCTCGCGGTATCGCCGCTCCGGTGGACGGTGCAGCCGCGGCGCACAGCACCTCCGTGGAAAATGGCTAAGGAGCGCCGGGGGAGCCCTTTGTCATCTCTGATAACTCCTCTCTCTTTCTCCCTCCGGCGTCGGCGAGCAGCACACATCCCTCGGACTCTTCGCGGCAGATGCCGAAACTTCCGACGCGTCCCGCGTGTCGCTCCGAGACCCTTATCAGCAATCTGTCTGGCGCAAGCGCCGCGGCTTTTCCCCCCGTTCTTTTCTCCCGCCCCCGCGGCGAGCCGGAGGTGCTGCCGAGCCAGCAGAGCGCTTCTGGCGAGACCTTATCGGCCAACGCCTCGGGACGGGATCTTATGGGCTCGCTCGCGCCGCTTCCGGCCCCGGGGCGGCAGCGTATTGACGACGTCGCTCGCGCGTCCCTCGCCTTTTTCTCAGCCTTGAGAGCCCCGGGCGATCCTAAGTGCGCCGCCGGACTGTAATCGTTGTTTTTGCGCTTCGAGAGCCGGGGGGAGCGGCGGCTGGACTGCCAGTCCGCTCGGGAGAGATACCTTTCAATTGGACCATTCCTGTTTGCCCGGCCGATCTGACGAGTTTTTTTTCGGGTCTGATGGGAACTGATGCCTTTGCGGCTGTTATTGATTTCCATCTTAATTAACTCTATTGTTACGGAAAGTGTAGAGGACCACATACGGGTCTCTAAATTCTAAAGAGGGCTCGAGTATTGTTAAACTTCAGTTTTAAAGGCGATGCATCGGTGACGATATTTCATTGAACCATGAAAGCCACGGGAAAACATCGTAGACAGATTTTCTGCAAGTTGAGGTGCTTTTGAAACGCATTCCATTGTCGAAGTACATAAAAACCAGACAAAAGTTGTAAAACGCATTTACCAAGGCTGCGCGAGCGTAAATTTACCGCCACAGTAATCCCCGGCATTTTCGGCAAAATGTTTGCATACAATTCTGACGGATAACCGCGAGATTCTATCTGTTCGCGCACAGTGATAACGCATAAAAGTATATTCTTCCTTTTCAACTTTGGGCTCGTATACCAAAACGGAATTTTTGTTATTTCTCGATTTTTATCTGTTACACGGAATCTGACGTTCTACGATTATTCATCTTTTTTTAATGCAAAAATGTATGGGAAAATGTATGGGATATACGTTACACGAGGAAAACGTTAAAATTCGAATGTGCTTTGGGTTATTGTTTCGTAAAATTTTACAAAGAAATATGAAGCCGTGTGAATTTTACTGTGAAAACCTGGTGGTCCTGGAATATGCAGCAAGAAATTAGCACAGTAGAATGCTAGCATTATAATTGGAAATACGCGTATGAAGAGAATTTAATTAATATTAGCTTACGCGCTGCATTAAAACAAAGAAAAACTCTTTATTTGCAGTATTGCGTAAGGCCACTAAATAACTTTACTGCAAATAAATAAGTCTTTCTTTTATATTTTATTGTTATGCCCCGATTACTTAAAATTTAACCAATTCGATAACTATAGCACTATTTATTTAAATAGAAATAGATGAATAACAATAGAAACTTATACCTTCATTTACAATGAAGATATTCTTCACCGAATTTTTTGTTCGATAGCAATTCAAGCAATAGGGTCATTTATTTATCCTCCCTTCCGAAAGTCGAATACATTTCCAATTCGATATCGAATCTGATCACTTTATGGCAAAACTGCACCGCGAAGGAATTTCAGCATCAATCGCGGAAAGTTGTAATGGCAACAACTCAAGTCGAGCGCGGGGCATCCACCAGCTCGATAAACATTGCGCGAATGTAAAAACTCGTTCGTAATCGAGAATCCCCAGGATGTACGAGCGCAGCCCGGCGGGGCGACGCGCAATTTTCGAATCCGTGGGAGCCGCTCCCGAATCAAAAGGAGGAACTGCGCGCATTCGGCGCGTATATCAAGGGCCGGCGCCGAGAAAAGTGAAAGAGCGAGAGAGAGAGACCGAACGGGCCGCCTCGCGGAGGTCGACATGTATACGAGGGGCCGGAGCGAGGAAGGCGAGCAAAAGGGCGAGGGAAAGTTTTGCACGCTCGAAATTTTTCCCCGGCCGAGATAGGAAAGAAGGACCTATGAAAAATCGCCGCGCCAGGCCGAGGCCGAGGCGCACATAAATTCCGAAGCAGCCGGCCATATCGCGCCGGGCGTCTGGCTGTTTATCAGCCGAGCGAGCCCCTCTGCTCTTTAAGCGGCGCGCCGCGAGAAGCCCCCCCCCTCCCCTCGATTAATTTCGATCGGACACCCCGGCCGTGACGAGGCCTGGATGCATCGGCGAGCGAGCGGCGATAACGCCGCGCCGGAGAGTCCGGAGCTGCAGGCGGGCGCGCGAACTGCCACGCCGCAGGCGGAGCGCGCGGGCTTTTTGCCGGCGGCCGGACTCCGAGCAGTCGATATCGCTCCCCGACAGTTAGTGCGTTTGCAGTTGCCGGCCAGTGACAGGCGAATCGCGGCCGACGTTGAAATTCGGCTTGACGATCGTCTGTCAGTGTTTAATGCTTTGATGCTTAATTGCAGCGAGCTCCGGAAAAGGCTGCCGATACCGTTTATAAAGCGCTGTTTGATGTATCCTTTCGATTGAATGGAGCTCGCAATTATTTTATTGGGGAATCGGGATTTATGCCCGAATTGAAAATGTTTCGGGTTTGACAGTCACGTTTGCTTAGGGAAGTAAACGTACAATTGTTTGCTTTTTGTTCATTAGTTAAAACATTTTCATTATTAAAAAGCTATTGTACATCACAATTTTTATTATTTTTTAATGAAACATACTAAATTGTTTGTTATCAATTTAAATTCATATACTAAATTCAATTTTCTATAAATTGGGTGCATTGCAAACTTTGGGAATCTGTAATTTAGAGTTTCATAACAGAGACAAATTATTGTAAATTAGTAATTGGTTGTAATTTGAAACTTTGCTCGTGAAATAAATTAATTATCGCTTTATTGTGTTCGTGTCCGAAATGTTATCCAAAATGACCCTGCCCTTATACGTGTCAAAAATCGATTAAAAATTCAAGTAAAACTGCGAGATAAATGCTCTTGAATAATCGAGGCACTTTCGACATATTTCCTGTCGCACTTCCACCGTCAGTTGGAAATATAACTTACATCCGCTTTGTAAAGAGAAGGCGCAAAACCGATAAGCTTTATCCATCCCTCGATTTTTAAGAAAGGAGCCACTGCGGGGTTCGCCGACATTTTTCGTTCTCGCGCCGTTCGTTCCCTACCCCCGCGAGAATTTAATCACCCGGAGATTGGCCGTCCCTCGTAATCGGCCATTTCCCGCTTTTCCATTACCCTTATAAATTTTCTTTCGCGCTCACGGCGAGGGCCTCGCGGCCTTTTCCCCCGGCCGCGGCGAAATTCCTTTGGCGAAATTTTCCAACTGTCAGAGCAGCCGGAGAAATTAATTTGACCAATTTGTCGGTGAATGCCGGGAAAAATACGTTAGCATTGTTCTCCCTGATATTGCTACACTCGCCTCCGCCTCCCGGCCGGGGTTCTTGCCGCGCAATCTCGGGGGGCCGGTCATTCGTCCTGTCTCCGCGGCGGCGCCGCCGAGCAGAAAGAGGCGAGCCGGAGGGAGAGAGAAAGAGGCAACAAATAAAACATCGAATGCCGCGCGCGGTGAGTAATAACACCGCGCAAAATAGCGCGCGAGGACCGCGGCGAAAAACTGAAAAGGAGAAAGGAGGCGAGGAATCGCGCCTGGGCGTTTCTTCGGGCTCTCATCCCGCCGAGCCGGCTGAAATAATAGAATGAGCAGCCGGGGGTAGGAGGAGGAGAGGGAGGGAAAAAAAAGGAGGAATCGGGGGAAAATATTGCCGGGTCTCGATCGCCCGCCCCGGACCGCAAGAGCTCACCTTTTCTCCGTTCTTTTGTCTCATTGTTGCGGCGCGCGTGTGTTTGTCGCGGCCGAACCATAAAGCGCAGTCGCACCCCGCGAAATTCTCCTTTTAAAACTCGGCCAGGAGACAGGTGAGACGTTATTCCTTTAGGCTGGGGTAGGAGGAGAGAGGGTGGAGAGTTCGAGGGCTCGTAAACCGAGCGATTCGCGCAAACACAACCGTAGGGCACGCCGGAGGGGGAAAAAATAGGAGGCGGGGGGTAGTAAGGAACGGCGACGCGCGAGCCGCTTCAAACTTCGGAGCGTCTTGACTCTGTGACCGATAAAGCGGCGCTGGAAGAAAAGTTTCGCGCTCCGACGTTTTTACCGGGACGATTCGCTCTCGGGCGCCGAGTGCGAGCCTCTTATTTCGAGGGCGTCCGAGGAAAAAGCGACGCTCGTATAAGACAAGCTTGTAAAACCGCACGGCGACTTTTATTGCACCGAGCTGTAATCCCCCCCTCTTCCACCCCGCTCCATTCAGAAATTTTTCTCTCTTAAACGGAATCGCCGCAAGCGCACCGGTTCGATTCGCAGAAAAACTTTGTCTAATCACGGAACTTACGCATTGATGTGTGTGCGCGGAAAAGAAACTTTGTTGGGAGGTAATGTATGTATAGAATATTGAGTTATTGTTTGAAGAACTAACTTTTAATGAAGTTTTATATCACTCGAGAAATCAGTGCAGTTTTATTGCACTAAGCAGTACGTGCTTCGAAATCGTTACTATCCTTTTAGTGTAGTATTTATAGAAATTCTTTCTTAGTACTGTTTTGCTCCAACTTAGTTTCTTTTTGATTTATAGATGTTTTTCTTTTACTTGATAAACAGTTATTCATAGTTTCTTTATCGTTCAAATAAAATAAGGGAATCTTATTTTCTTTTTACTTCTAATCCTTTTAATTTCTTTCCTGATGATTTTATACACACTAAGCTTTTTAACTTACTAAGCATTCTTTTATTATCTAACTAACCACAATTACCACAGAAATTTTTCCAAGCGCTTAAAAAATTAGTATCTGATATTAAATTTTTTAAATTTTAAATACTTTGCATAACTAACGTGTTCTAATTATTAATAAATGATGCACTTTCTATACATTGAATTTCAAGAAATTGTATAGGAATTACTCAGTTGCCTTTAAAACGTGCCCCTTCATATGCCTTCTTTATTCTGACTAGCCCTTCAGCGCGCGTTTCGCTCGTTAGCGAGGTGTAAAACTCGTTGTACTAGTATTCTGTGGCTGCAAGCTTACCCGTACAGATTTTCTCATGCTTATACCTTGTCTTGGAAATGTAACGTGTCAATCTCCACGATATTACGTAAATGAAGAACAGAGATGGGTCTAACGTCTATGGCATTGCTTTTTTTATTCAATAAGAGTTCAATACAATCGGCTGTTTGATCCATCATGTACAAAAAAGGTTGAATTTACTTTAGTTAGCAGAACGAACAAATATCTGTTCATCATTACACTACGCCTGCATACCATATTACTAAAATGATCAAATTATAATCTCTTATTTTATGAAACTAATTTAAAGTGCATAATATCAATTCAACCATGTCTTGAATCTGGAAAAGTGTTTTCAGGTTAGTATCAATTTATTCTCCTGGATGAACAGAATGACGTTAAAAATAATATTCTCGCAGAAGATGCTTATTTACTTAAAAACTGGAGGCTGAAAAATGAATCAAATCGAGTCAAACAGATAGACTCCAAAGTGCGCGTGGAGCAGCCAGAAGCCATTAATCCGTCTTATTGATTTATCCGAAGCTTGACAAGTAAACCAGTCCGCCGGCGCGGCCGCGGCCCGGCTACTACACGCGATTACGCCGTCGAACTTTCGGATTCTTCGAAAGTTCCCGCGGCCCGCCGTCTCCGGCGCTTATACCCCCCGTCCGCGGCACGTACTCGGCCTCCCTCGAACTCTCATATTCTCTTCCGGTATCGAAAGTTCCCCGGGACGACATTGTTTTGCCGGCGATACTGGCTTCCCTTCCGCGTACACCGACCAAACTCACCGTCTCTCTCTTTCTCCCGCTCACTTGCCGGAGGACCGACGATAAATAAACAATCGGTCGCCGGCGCGGTTTAGCCGAATTGCGATAGGGGCCACCCAGGCGAGGCTTTCTCCTAAGCCGTGGATAATTAAACGCCTCCCTCGACACATGCTACTCTCTCCCTCTCTCTCTTCCCGCGGGTGTAACCAGTGCATCGAGCGACGGAGGGGGGAAAGAGGAGGCCTTCTTTCACGGATGAGGTACCGCGGGGACGAAGTGTATACGCGTGCACACAGTCGCGCGCGGACTCGGGGAGTATAAACAGAGCGAGCGGGCACGGGGCTTCTGGAAATTGGAAACCCGTAATTTACGATGTCGACCGACTCGCAAAGTGCAGGTCAGCTGAGTTATGTCGGATTCGCGATGCATGGCCGGTGAGAGGGAGAGAGAGGGAAGGGGTGTGGTGGAGGGAGAGAGTGAGGTGGTAAAGGGAAGTTCTCAGCTTGCACAATATGCCGGGGCAGACGCTGTAATTACAAGGTGCAAATGTGCGCGGGCGCACGGAAACTGGAGAAGCGAAAAAAATTTGCCGCCGCTACCGCGGGTAGGCTGGCTATAGACACTGCAGCTCAACTAGAGCTAGAGTTGGGAAATAACTAAAGAAGATTTTTCTACGGGCAGGTGGAAATTTTATAAAAGAAATTTTTCGCGCGAACTTTTGATTTGAAAGGCATCTTGTATAATTTTTTTTTCTTTGAATAGTTTACGGTCAACTAGCTTTGTTGAATACAAAAGTTTATAAAGTTAAATAAATTTCAAAGAGGTTTACTTGAATAATTTTTGTTTGCCTTATATACTACATTCACGCAGTGTTGTACAGATTGAAATATGTCAGGTTATTTTAACAAGAAAGTCTTAAACCTTAAAACGACAGTTTAAGCCTTTTATTCTGTGCAGAACTGTTTGGATAGGAGGTAAAAGAAAGAAAAAATATTCAAGTTAGCTTCACTTTTCCCTGTAATAATTTATAAATTAGATCGTTAACCAGCCACCGTACTTAATAGCTACAGCGGATAAGGAGAGCGCCTATTTTTCATGAAGAAATAAGTAGTCATAGATTGCAGTAGGGATAATAAGTATTTCAATTTCGAGTTGTTTTTATTAGTTATTTCCTAAATAATTTGAGTATTTTTCAGTTCTAAAGAAACTGTTTAATTTTATGTATGTTTCTGTAAAATTTATTTTCGAATTGAATCAATAAAAAACCATTACGATCGATTAGTGAGAACAACACCATTATTTTGTGATTATTATAATACATTCCACTAATTCAACTTTAAAGGGTATAAATAATGTAAAATTATATTACTCCGAAAATTTAAATGAAAAAAAAAGAACTAACTTAACACTACAAAAACATTTGTTGCCCGCGAGAACGATCTCCGATGCTGTTAAATACTTTTCCCGCAGTAAAGCTCCTTTCAGCGCCACGTGGATGGTACAGCAGCAATCGGGGCTGGGCGTTGTTACAGAAATATCTGTTTGTAATCGCGGAGTTTCGCGAGCTCTCTAAGGCGGCACTGAGTTTGAAAGTTTGTTTTTCGCGAGGAGCTTGTAGGTGACGGCTTGTCCGGCGCAGAGCCCGGCCGCTCCGCTGTCCGACCGAACTTTGAGCCGTACCACTGGGCAACGTTGTCATACCGGAGGCGTTTCTTGAACCCCGGCGGTACGCGCGCCCGACAAAGTTATTCGCCCCCACCTCCCACCATCGCCTAATTGCTTGTTTCGCCTATGGATCATCCGTTTTCGGACTTAACGACCAAACTATCGCCCTGTCCGTTCGACGGCCCAGCGGCCTTCCTTCGCCGCCCCCCGCGACTCCGCCGCGCCTATGATATAACTTTGAGAAGGGGAAGGATCGGACACGCGCCAGCGAAGGGGAGGGAGCGGGTTATGTGAATTTTTTTCCGCGAATCACTCGGGAGGCGTTTCGGGGGTGGATTAATTCACTTACCTGGGCGCTAGTTCCGCCGCTTGGGGAAGTTAGGGGGGAAAAAGATAAGCATGGAGAAACAATGGCCGCCGACGAGGAAATTTTGAGATTGATGTGGCACTTATATTAGCATGAAAATGCTTTTTGGTTTTAATGAAATGTTAGAGTAGAGCGAGATGAGGAAAATTTAATATTAGCCGAGTGAATAATTCGGACATTTGCAGTGATGTATGAGTGCTCTAGTGGACTGCATTCTTTAACCCTATTGTTTATTTTTCCTTTCACTTTCTTTTTCATGCGGGGGTAGGTTTAACGAAACTGAATTAATTACAATCTTGTAGACATGCGTAACTAAAACTTTAATATATATTTATAAGAATTTAGTAGACGACGCAAGGACTTGAATTCTGTCCCTGCAAAAGCTTGTTTATTCTTAATTAAGTTTGAACACAAATAATTCCGTGGCCTTGTTCAAATATTAAAAACAGAAGGGGCGTATATTTAAGTAGAAACAGAATTTTAGACTTTTCAAGCAATGTCAAGTCAATTTATAATTTATTGATCATGAATAATAATCCACAAATCCAATCTCGAAAAATTATCAAATTATTGTGATTGTTAAATTAAGCTACTAAGTACAAGTGATTTAAATATCTATTATTAAACAGTAATTGCAATAAAGTGTCTTTCAGTTTTAAGCGGACGCACACCCGCTTGAGTAATGGATGGTGGCTTCTCCTGGACGCACGATTTCTGAAGGATTTAATCCTGAGAAGTCGAATCAATTTGCGCCCAACAAATCTTCTCTCGCGTCAGACAAAAGAGGATTAGTCCCTCATGTGTGCCAAGGATTTGGCGCATTATCAATAATAAGTTTTCCACTTCTCGCGAAATATACCTTGCTCACCTTATCTCGCGCGCTCCGGCGAAACTTTTCCCCGGTTCATAAAATATATGTATTATCGCAAAAAAAGTGACACTTCTTAATGAGAATCAGGTACTTCTCGTTCGTTTTCATTAAAAACTTTTTTGCGAGGAAAGGGTTTAAAATGAAAATAACGAAGATAAGTAAGCATCCCGCTTAATGGCGATTTGCAAGATTTACATTCGATCGTTAATTACGCGTTTATTAATTATTTTCTTGTAATACCGCAAGATCAAAATAATTATTGCAAGTGCCCATTAACAGCTTAAAAAACCTTCGAAACTTTTAGGATGTTACTCGCGGCTTATGAATTTTTAGTGCCTAAATTGTTCCGAAGTTGCTGCGCCCTAATGGATGTTTAATTAACGACGCAGCCATTAAAACGTCATGAAGCAAAAATAAATGAACAAACGGCTAAATCAGATATTCAATAGACGAGGTCGTAGGACCGCAAGGCAAAGTGAAAATTGCCGGAGGAGCTAGTGTCAACGGCACTCGGGGTAAATATTACGAAATGCATTACCTGAGCAAACTGCCAGTGTAACGACGTTTGCATTGTGCCCTGGTATAAATGTACATCGGCAGGCAGTTTAAACTTGAAAATTGAAAAGCCATTCTTTTAATTGCCGGAGAATTTGAAAAGAAAACAACCAGCCAATTTTTTTTCCCCTTTCTCTCACTCCAGCTCGTACTTCGCTCCGCGTAATGTCGAGGGTGTACACCGGAACTTCTCGTAAAATTAAAATTCCCCGTCTCCGCGAGTGCATAAACCGAGCTCGCCAATTGGAGGGAGGAATGGAAAGAAAAAAAAAAGGGGGAAATAACGACTACGAGGAAGAAAAATTGACCGGCGCGCTTTTCGAGTTCCTCTACTTCCAATAAAATGCGGCCAATTGATCCACCGAGTGATCCATAACGTCGGATCGATAACTTTAGTTGGTTCTAAATTTTCTCTCCCCGGGCTCTCTTTCTCGCCTTTCGCGCAGTTTCTATGGAGCGCATCGCTTCACAATCAATGTTCTCGACTTACTCGCGCCCCGTATATTCGCTGTAAAGCCTTACGATCGCCGGCGACTCATGTGATCGAGCATCGCTGTAATTCTTCGAAAAGGTACAAAACGGCGCTTGTGCTTTTTTTAGTCGTTGATCTTGCGAAAACTTAGACGCTATATAAAAGGCGTTTAAATAGTTGCGCTATCGAGTTCTTAAAAGTTAAAAACTGATAACCGTTATAGTGATGAAGCGATAACTTGATCTTGTCACTGAAAAATACTTTTCAATTTTAGATTCAACGCAAACAAACAAAATAATTGATTTAATGTTATATATGGGTATCATATGTAACTCGATATTTTATAAACTTTAGTTTATAAAAAATCAAATATTAAATTTGGAATTAATAGTAATGTAAAAAGTTTTTTAAAACAGTACACTTATACTAACTATTAATGGACAGATTCAATACAATAAAATAAATCGCACATTAAGAGGACTTCGAAAATCCGTAACTTTTTAAAACAATCTTTCTTTCCATCGCTAAATGAAAAAGTTACTTACTTTCTTCGAGCTCTTAATTATAGTTCGGAGGAGTTCGCCCCCAAGACTTTCAAATTTTGGACTAACTGACTGAGACGTAAAACAGAGCCGCGGTGATTCCCGGGTAAAAGAAGCGAGGCGAAAAAAAAAGGTTAACGATAATTACGAATCGCGAGCATTAATTATGACGTGCAAATACCATTTAGCCTGTCGAGGGTCGCTACGGGGCACGAGCGCGGAGGATCTCTCGAAGCGGCGCGGCGGAAAAAAAAAGGAGAGGCGAGAGGAGAGCGGAGCGGAGAAAAGAACTCAGCCACCCTAAAACTTCTTTTCACGCCGTAATGAATAAGTCGACGATGGCCTCCGGTTGGTTAGCCGCGGTGCGAGGGCGTAACAGGATATTTAGTCGCTCTCCACCTCCGGCGCTCGTTTAACTTTCATCGCGCGTAATACTGCGCCCAGGGCTCGCGCGTGCGCCCCCCTCCGCCGGGAGAAAGAGAGAAATAAAAGGCGAGGAGCGCGGAATTTGTGCGCGCGAGCGCGCCGAGATGCGCCGGCAAAGCGAGGAACGTCTCGATATACCGCCCGCGCGGAGGCGGCGGGTTATGAGGGCGAAGGCGGAAAAAGAGGCCAGGCCAACGGGGAGGAAGCTAAGAAGCCGGCGCGGAGGGGTCCGCGTGCACTCTGTACGCTCCGGATCAAAGACTAATCGACGGAGAGAGGAGGAGAGGGGGGAAGGGGTGAGTGAGAGAGGGTGCGCGACAAAGAGGAAAATTGCAGGCAAGAAGCCTGGCCAATTTGGAATTTCATCCGCTCCGAATCCCCTCGATATAATTTCAAATTTAGCGTTATTCAGCCTGGGGTGGGGGCGGGCAGAGGCAGCGAGTCCCCGGCCTTAATTGCCAGCCCCGCCGCTGAAAAGGATGATGTACTGGATTGCGCGGGTTCATTTACGGAGAAAAGCAAAAGAGTAATTCAACCCGATTAAATTTTCATTTATGTGCGAAATTCGCGCGACGCGCGCACCAGCGAGGTGTACGGCCATCTTCTGGCACCCATAAGTATGGTAATGTTATTCATTACCTGATATCAAAATGTAAATACGATTTTTTTCAATAGATGGATCAATTACGAAATGCGTTTATAAATTACGAAAATTTCAGTGTTTTTCGCGCGCGCGCCTCTCGCTAAATCAACAGAAGTGCAGTCGAGGGGGGGACATTACAAATTCTATAAATATTCATTGCTAATTTATGAACACAGAAATATCCACAGTTTGATAAAGATACAACAAATTATTTATGGAACTGCTAACATAAAATTTAAATATCAAGTTTTTTTATCTCATAAATCAACCTCATCTTTCTTTTACAGATTTCTACAAATGCAAAGGAACCCCAATATAAAAAATGTACTAAATATCTGTTTTAATCGCGATAACACGATTCAGTCATCAAACAGGTTTTTTCCTAAACGATCTCATCTGGCATTATCAATAAAGTTATTGAATTTTTCCGCAAGCATGGAAGACAAGTTTTAAACAATTTGCGGCGTAGGGAGACATTGTAGATGGAAAATTTGCCTCAAGGCGACAAAATCAATCGAGGTGCTGCGCGGAGTTCTTAAACAACGGCCGCGCGACTCCGTAGCGAGCCAAAAACAGCAGGGGAGAGAGACGAGCAAAAAAAGAGCGAGAGCTCTCTCTAGAAGAGGCACGAATGTCAGTCACGTTCGCGCGCGTGCGAGCCCGAGCCGTGAGGTAGAATGCAATAAGTGGCGGAAAGAGACGGACATCCTTGGATGCGCTGAAGGATGGGGGACGAGGGACGAAAAATCGAAAGATGAGGAGGGCGCGATACGAGAACGCGAGAGAGAAAGAGAGAGACCCGTAGATACCCGAGAGGAGCCCGCCTGCCCCCGGGCAAGAACGAGGTGCGCGCTCGTCGCTCCCGCGCGATAAAACGCGATAAAGGAGAATTTACGAGGATCCGATGATTTCATATGAAATTTTCAATTTTGAATTTACGACGGCGCCTCCCGTCGATCGAATTCCGCGCGACCTGTCTCTGTGCGCGCGCGGGCCGCGCCGGTCAAAGGCGCCTCGTCGAAGGGCGGTTCTCGCGTGACGCGCGCGATTGAAGGAAAATATAATTATGAGGGACCTCGGCGTTACGCGTAATTGCGAGCTGCGCAAATATTCCGACTGCCTGGTAAAAAGGTGTTGCGAGGGACAGAAAAGAATGAATGAATGCATTTATTTAAAAAGGCCTAAGAATGCGAGTCCTCAATATTCAGGCGTAATTGCAGGATGTAGAAAACATACAGCATACTAAAATACAAAACATTAAAAATTAGTTCAACTTAAATTACAAATTGCACGCATACATTAACAGCTCTCGTGAAATATGTACAATTAAGATGGGTTACCAACGCAAGGAATTAGATAAAAAAAATGGTAATGCTACTCTCGCGACATTGAAAAGTGAAAAATTTTAAAATACACCCTTAGAAAATACTCAGCCACTCGAAGTTCAGTTATCACAGTTTTTATTCTAATAGAATGATTTTTCACTCTTCCCCATTTTGAGAGTGTTTGAGAAACGGTAAAGAAAGAGCGAGAAAAGAGTGAGAAATAAAAAGGAGCGGCGTGGAGGGAGAAGATCGCGACGCTTGAAATTGGCTTCGGGGAAAGAAAAGAGGGACCCCGGCTCGGATAAAGAAAAGGGACGTGAGGCAAGCTGCGAGGGGGAGAACTTGGCATGCGTCGGGTGCGCACGCGAACTGTCGGCTCCGAAACTGCAAGTGTAGGCCGAATGTGACGCTCTCTCGCTCCTGGCGAGCCAAGTTTTCGATATTGCCGCGCGTGCGTCCCGGCGAGGCTTGCTTTGTGCTTTCCTTAACTCCGGCTATTTACTCGGGGGATTAAAGAGGGGGCTCTCTACTCTCTACCTTTTTTTTTATATTCAACGAGGAGAAATCGCGCGGAAAGGAGCTCGCGTGGATACGTTTCTTTTGAGGAAGAGGGCCGTCGTCGACGAGCCCCGAGCCTTGAGAAATTTCATTCGAATTCCCCGTGCCGCGCTTTCACCGACGGCGCTCTTTTGACAGCTCGGAATTTCGAGCGAGCGTGTTTCTGGGCCGGCGCGCGGAAAAATTCGAGGAGAAAAATTTTTCAGCCCCTCGTGTAATTAGTAATTTACTAACGATCCTGCCGGCGGGGCACGCGAATTCAGTGCTATCAGCGCGGTGTGCTCTCCAATTTTATTTTTTCGCTGAAGATTTTTATATACACCGAAGTGGAAATTCAATGATAACTACGCAACAAATTGACATTAGGTGCGGAATTATCAGTATGAAAGAAAAAATTTTTCATCGAAAGACTTTTAGACAGAAAAGTACAAATATCTCTATTCAAATATCACTCAATCCTTACTTCCGCGAACCTTTCATTCATACTACGTGAAAAAGCTCTCTTTGTTATCGCGAAACATATATGAATAATTTCTTTTCTAAAGTAAAAAAAAATTCCGATGAAATTTTCAATAAAATTCTTGCCGCGCATCCCGAGTATTGAAGCACGTTTCACAATCGGAAGCTTAATAACGGCGCGCTTCGTTCGTGCGCGCGCCTCCACGCTTCATTCCGCGGATCTTGTCGCGCGCGCAGGCAGAGCGACGCGCATTCTTCGCCGTGGTTATATTGCGCGTGAAAACACGAGGCACGAGCGAAAAAAAAAACGAGCGGCCGACGCGGAGCTTTTCATCGGCGCGTCCGCTTCACCCCCGGCGCGTCTCGAGCGCAATAAAAATGCGAGATGATGCCCCCGGAACACACGTCGGCGCCTCGCGTGCGAGCCTACCCGAAATTTTCCTCGCTCCGCGCTGCTGTGATTGTAGGCGGGAATCGCGTGATTCGCCGGGTAGGTAGGCACGAGACCCGCGCTTAGACCTAATATAATAGCCCGTCATGCGCACTCAGAATTCAAGCTCGTGGTGTAAGCAAATTGCTTTCATAATTTTCTTTTTATTTAAATGGATTTGGTGCTCCCTTGCAGCTTTTCTTTTTCGTGTATAATATTTTAATATTCTAACGATGAATATGGAAATTTTGCGATAAATTTCCCAAGAATTTCCTCAATGAGTTTAGCAGCATGGAAATCAAATTAATTATAGTTGAACACAGAAATTCATTATCGAGGTAATAATATTACTAATTTTATTGCATTATCGGTGTATCGGAGCCTTCGTACTAGTAATGGATCGAGGGATAAAATAAAACTGACACTTAGTCTTTCCAACGGTTTGTAAGTAAATGTGAAATTTCAAATTTCGTGTAAAATAAAGTCACGAATGGTAATTATCCCAAGGCGTGAGTTAAACCATCGATAAGCTCGAGGTGCTACAAAAAGTTCGAACCTGCACATTATACAAGCTGACATTTCCTCACACCAAGATGTTTCATTGCTCGTGTATTATTTAAAATCGGCCAGCCTCCTATCAACGCTTGACTAAATCTACATCTTTACATATGGAGTATTCTACTTTGCACACTGTATAAACAACATTAAAAATTGTGTACTTATTAATCAATATTCATGTTTTATATTTTATGATTTCTTTAATCGAATCATTAATTGAATCTTTAGATACTTGTTTCATCCAATTTCAATTTCGATTTCTGAAATTAAAACTTCATTGGCGCCAAGAAATATTACAAACTATAAATAAATTTTTGTAGTTTAATTCAGTGATTAACAAACATGACCAAAGAAAATCTTGAATGAAAATCATTCGAAATAATCGCTCAAAATACATTGCGAGACTGCAAGTGAATAGCGGGAGAAAAAAATTACGTACCATCGAAATAAATTAAATCAAATGAAATTAATAATCGTAATCGTCGCACAAAAACGCGTAATTTCCTGCGTCTGGATGGCATTAAGCACAAAGCACTGCTCTCAGCCCGGACGGAAAGCCCCATATGCCCGGGTATTCGCAGCCCGCGGCGGTGAAAGAAGCTCGTAAGTCGCGATGAAAAAGGAGGCGCCCGTATCGCGTCTGGGCCACGCGCGTTATGCATCGAAACCCGTCATTTGAGCCGCGGCGCGTAATTGGCGGCGATGTAATAGCCGGCGATCGATCACCGGCGCGCCCCCCTCCCTCGCTCTCGCGCGATCTTTTAATTGTCCCGCGGGCGACGTAAATCTCGCGGCCCGATCTTCGAGGTGCACCGCGTCCGAGGAAGTTGTTTATGTCCCTCGGCCCGCGTACCCGCTGTACGTACAAGCGCCCGGGCCCCGCGGACGTCCCGGGCATTTTAAAGAGGCAATCGGCGCGATACCGAGCCGCTCCTCGCGCTGTGTACTTAGGGGCGGATGCAATCTCGGTGCCTCGTTCCGAGGAGGAGCGAAAGAAAAATGCTTATCGACGGCGAGAGGGACGACGGCGCCGCCGCTGATTTATGCGCATCGCGCGCGGCCCGCTCCGGCCGAGGCAAATGCGCGCTAAACGTAAGGGGGCGATTAACGATTGCGGCGGCCGCGCCGCTGTGTGCGTTGGACCCGCGCGCATTTACGGCTAACCGAGCCCGACGTTTTCACTGAGCTCGATGCAGTTGCTCCCGGGATAATGCGATTTCCACCGAAGATATCGAATTACTGCCGGTTTTGTTTCGTATACACCCGTGCCGGGACTTAATTTCCCCTGCCGTTACAATGCTGATGTATTGTTTAACGCGCCCGGCACTCTGCCTCTTTATTCGTACGGCGATTGCGCGGGGTATTAAAATGTTCGATAATAACTGTTTAGCCAGGCAAAAGTGAGATAAAGCCTCGATAAATAACTGCAGTTGTTACCTTTGCATACTTAACCAAGAAACGACCACAAAAAGTTACTTGAGAAACTGAAGAAGTGATAAAGCTCTTTGTTTAATACTGCGTCAAGAATCAAAAGCCTTATTTTGTACTTCCTTTGGTTAAAGATCAATATACAAGGTATAAAAAGTAATATGTATAGATAGCAAATTCTAGTTAATTAATACATTAATATTTTTATTAGGATAATAACTAGAGGCAATCTACTCAGCATATTTGGGTTCTGCGTAAGCTAATTAATTTGTACTCCATTTACAGTGTGGATTTTCAGGAAAACACTTTAGACTAAAATTGTTCAGACTTTCAGTCGGAACCATTAATCAATCCCCTAAAAGATTACCTTGATCTTCAATTCTAAGGTCATTTGTCAAATTATACGTTTAGATATGAATCCAACTGAGGGGTCAAAGTAACTCAAATGGGTCACATCTTTTCGAAAAATGTAAAAATTAACATTAATCCGTACATGATATGATTCTTATTTTTACATCTTCCTACATTGACGTCGTGTCACAATTGCACACTGAAATTGTTTATTTATGCATCTCTCATTGAATTCAAGAGCTAAAAGACCTCTAATTCAATTCACCTTGCTCGCTCTCTTTTCTAAATATAGATGAAAGCCACGACACGCTACAAGATAAACTTAAGAAATATCGGTTAACCGATAAAAAAAAACGACGCGAGTACACTCGAGCAACAAGTGTTGCAAATGCTCGAGAGCAACAACCTTAGTGCTCTTCGCGTGTTTAAAAAAAAAAAGAGAAAGAAAATCGCGTTAGCGCGAAAACGTGCAAAGCGCGGAACGAGCCTCGCATGCGCGATCCCGTGTACCGCGTGTAATAAAGACGGCTTAAGTACACGTGTAAAAGTCGCTCATCAATCTAGTTACGTGACAGCGAGCGCCGGCGAATTCGCAGTTATGCATATCGTAAGTCATAGTCGGCGCCGCGGGCCACCGACACGGCCGCACCCACACTCGAGCGAACGAAGCGCGGGGGAGAGGAAGGAGGAGCAAGGTGCACGAGGAAGCCCGGGAGAGGAGCGCCGGTCGCAAGGTTGCAATCGCGATAAATCGCGGCCGCGATTGCACGAGCCCTCGTAAATAAAGCCGGCCGGGGGGAGGGGTCCAACTCCGTCCCGGCTAATGCCGCTCCTCCTTTTTCGCTCCCCCGGCGCGCGCGCGTCTTTTTATTGTCTCGCTGTAAAGTGGGCCCGGCGCTCATCAGTGTCACTTGACGAGGTAATCTTTATTCCTCGGCGCGTTTACGGCCGCGAATGAGGCGGTCACCCCTCCCCGCGTCGACGCTGTAAGTGAATTCTGACGCCGGGAAAATCGCTCCTCGCCGGCGTCTTTGGGGGATATTGCGGGAAATCTTTTATCCCCACTCGGGGGTGGGACGAGCAGCGCTGCGACGTTCTCATTATGTCGCCGAAAGCTCGGCCTGCAGCTCCGCGGGTTTCGTTTTCAATACCGCCGAGGAAATTCTGTCGTTGCGCGCAGCGGCAAAATTTATTATCGATCGTAATACCGGCGCACCCCCTACCTCGGCTGACTCTGCTTTACGACTCCTTGCTTTGTTCTTCGGCGCCTTTTTTTCCCTGTTTTTATTTTGCAGGTGCTCCTTGCTCTTTACGAGGGACCGGAATGCACTTCAAAGGGTAATCCGCGCGGCAGTTAAATCTGGACCGGGCGCGGGGATGATGAGAAAATTATGTACACGCTGCTTTGAAAGGGGATTTTTTTTATCCTGAGGTGATCTTCCGCAGTTACGTAATTGTGTAACTTTGTTTTACCAAATAATTTCGTTCTGTTGCGTAAGCGTCGTTTCGATTTTTTTTTCAACTAAAACCTTCTCGCAGACGTTGGAAAAAAACGGGAATCCGTGGAAAAGGTATTTACTACTGCTGATTGGACGTTCGTTTTTCGCACGCGACCGGTAACAACCCATTAATTAAAAAAGTCTCGTATAACTTGGAAACGCGGCGAGCTACGGTAACAAACAACAGCGAAAAATATCTTTTTTTCTCGCTTTTCCGACAAAAGTTGACACTTTTCGAACGCAATTTCCGTGCTCACCGCGGCGCCAGCGGAAAAAGGAAGGACAAATAAAATGACTATTATTAGTACGTGCACTTCGTGATAATCCGTACACACCGAATTAGCTGCTTCTTTTTTGTGCAAGAATAACAGCGACGACCAAAATCGAGCACGATTACACGGCGCAGCAGCGGACCAATAGCACGAACACGGGTGCAGGGAAAAGCAGCAGGGAGAGAGAGGTCGCATTAAAATTCAGAGAATTCAATTAGCATTCACAGGTTTCTTCCCGCGATTATGCAAACGAGACGATTCGACATTACGTCTGTCTCGAAGCGTTTTCTGTATCTCCACGTGCTGCGGGCTCTCTCGGGTTCCCTTTCTTTTATTTCTCCTTTTAGACCCGACCATACGGCGCTCACATACGGAACGAGGAAGAAACGAGAAGCGGAGGGTGGGCAGAGCAGCTCGAATGGCGCTAACAGACGAGCCTCGGCCGTAGGGAGGGGGGCGGCGGATAGGGAAAAAGGGGGGCCGCTGTGTTATTTCAAACGAGAGAAGCTGGCGTTGAATGACTGATAAAATAACTAACTAGAACTGTCGGTGGCTTTTTTTATTTTTCCGGCTTAGCGAGAGCGCCCGCTGATCTTTCGGAAGGGCCGGGTTTGTTCTGGGTAATGAAAAAAAAGCTCCGACGCGACCAGCGTGGATTTAGAGGGCTGCTCGCAGCCAGCACAATGCAGTACTTTTCATCTGGTCTGACAAAGCCCGACACGTTCGACTTTGAATCGTTACCTTTTTTTGCGTGTTTAAAAAAAAAAGAGAAGGTACGCGTTTGTCGCGAGCTAATGATCGTTAAAGGAATGAACGCTTAATAGTAGGGTAATTTCTTTCCACGATGGATTATGTTTACTTTTTTATAATGTATCATTAAGATAATTTATGCCTGTAGAAAAGTCTACTGTCAACGTTATTAGTCTGAAAATGTATTTTCAAAATGAAAAAGTACTAGTATTTTACAGGACATTTCCATCTTTATAGCTCTAAAAAAAAAGTAGGCGACATTAACATGGTACCGTCATTATTATAATGATAACTTTTAGAAAAAAAGTATTTAAAACGAGAACGCGATATTTATCAAAACACTGCTTTAACACGTTCGCTTTAAAAGTAAAACTCGTAACCTATTAACACATCCCCCCGACCATCAAGTTCGCACCGCTAACCCAATCTCGCGAAACAGAGCAAGATCCCCCGGCGGCGGTGCAGCGGTGGTGTCGGCGCAACGGCGCCAATCCACAATCAGCTCTCGCGAGCCCCTTATCGGGGCTGCGGCCCGAGGGGGCGGATTCGCGTTGTAAAAACTCATTCCGCAGGCCCCCGCCTCGGCCGGATACAATCAAGCCCATTCAATTTCGTCCCCCGGCCCCGCGCAATATTCGCCCGCTCGAGCCCGCTATTTTTCTTATCCCTCCCTCCCCGCCTCCCCCTCGCGCCACCTCTTCCCTGTTTTCCTCCTCGCGCGCACTCGACGACGCGCCCGCCCACCCCAGAAGTTTGCGGCGCGCGCTCTTTCGCGAGTTTAACCGCTATTTTTCCCGTGATAAATGAAATTGTTCCGCAGGGCCGCGAGCGAGTTTTTCACCCCCACCTCCCCCCCTCGGCACCTCAACTTTTCGCGAACTTATAATCCGCCAGCGGCGTGCACTCTCTTGTTCGGTCCCCCCCTCTCGGCCCCTTGAACTTCATGAATGCATTTTATGCGAGACCGACGGTTCTTCCCGCCTCGTTTCGTCGACGAGGCGCGACCATAACGCCCGGACGACCCGATAATGGCCCTGTGTCAACAAGTGCCGCCGAGCCCCTCCCCGCTCGTTATTAATTTTCGGCCGTGCCCGCGACTACGCCGAGCGGAATTATATTTTTCGACGATGGAATTTAGTCGCATTTCTCTCGATATTGAGACGGTACGGATGATTAGCGCGAAATTGGTATGAGTTTGTTGATACGGCGAGGAGATTAGGGCGCTTTATCTGTCATGACGCCTAATGGATTTTTTTAAAAATTATTTTATGCAACGCTGCTCGATTTATAATGCAGAGACTAGTCAACTTTTCTATCGTTATTAGCGGTAATGTTGATTAAATATTTAGCAGTGCATTAGATGATAGCATGCGACTAAATATTTAGCACTATACGTTAGATAATGAAGCATAAAAGCGGAATGATGAAACTGCGATATTGAGTGACGCGTATCCGTGTACCGCGATTCATTTATGGAATAATTTGGAGAGCTCTTGGCAAACCTGATTTAATGAGGTTTGAAAAGAAAAAAAGGAAGCTTATTATGACGAGATCGCAATCCCGAACGGGGCAACAAGGAAGCAAATCTCTTAACTCGTCCGCTTATGAAAATACACGCGCTGATTTTTCTCCCGGCCGGCGTTGAAAAAGCAGCGATAAAACATTAAATTAAGATCCGAAAATAAAAGAATAAATGTTTATATTATTCAAATACAAGTTTTGTCCTACTCCGTCGTCTGCCGGACGGCCCGTGCAAATATGCCGCTGTTTACTTAGCTACTCTATATTTATATAGTAAGCGAAGCGACGAAATTGCCGCGCAAAAAAACAGCGCGCAGTTCGCGGAATTAAAAAGCCCCGTGTGCGACGAAAAAAATCGCCTCTCGCAATAAAAAGACAGGAGAGCGTGAGGGAGTAGAAAAAAAAAACAAAATAAATTTGAAAAGTCGCTTAATGGACTCGGCGGGCAAATGGAAAGGATAGGTCGGCGAGTTTTCGCGGAAATCGTAAAGTTAATCGAATTGGGCAGAAAAAAGGATCAGTCACAATGCTGCTAGTCGGCGTAATTTGTTGGAAGTAAAGTGGTTTCCTCCCAAGAGTGCAGCGCACGAACTTCCCCTCTCGCTCGCCCGCTCGCATCTCCCATTTTCCAACCTCTTTCTCCGGCGCCTTTTCCGCGCGCGTTCTCCCTCTTTTTCACTCTCTTTCCCTTGACCTCCTACACATCTCGTACGGATTATCGTGAACTTTCCATTCCGCCTAACTTTTTTTTCCCGGGGATATAAGAGCGCGAAAAGTCGGTCGCGTATATCCAGCCTTCATGGAAGTCGTTAAATCGCTGCGGTTTTGAACTACGCGCTATTCCGGAGAGGCAAATGAGCCGCTATAAAAAGAATGGCGGGCAATAAATGAAAGGGGATCTCAAGGTGATATCGAATTCACCTAGCTAATGACGATCGCTAATTTACTTTCTTACACTAGGCGATCATCTTTTACGGAATTGAATTTCTACGAGGTCAATTATGTGGTGCATGCGAGTTATGCATGTGTAGGTATAGGTGAAGACTTAGCAAATTAAATATTTGGGTGAAAATATATTATTGTACTTATTAGTTTCGTACTTATGGAATGTGCATAATCTTATATATTAAACACAATAATAATCTAGACACATAACGTACGTCATAGATCGAGACACTTGAATAAAGTGATATAATTTATTAATCGTACCACACCATTTTTATAAAAGAAATTTTTCGCCTCTAAGTCTGATTCCTATGCCAAAAATTTTTGTCTATACAAAGCTTTCTCTAGGAGAAAGTAAAAAAGAAATTTATTATTAAAAATTTATTAGTCTGACATAAGAAATGATTTAAGAATGATAGTAAAAACTTTATTTATTACTGATTATTATGTAGGATGGTTGAGAAATTATTACATTAAATTTATTTCTCATTACAGTATCGTACATCCATGTTACCGGTGTGGACAATGACAAAGTTGAGCTGCCTTGCGATATACAGCCTGGATACAACGACGCTTTAAAATTAGTGCTTTGGTATAAAGAACCCAACAATGAACCTATTTATTCGTAAGTATCCACATAAATTTATGAAACGACTCGAGGCCTTTTCTCAAATTACCCATACATAATGGCAGCCAAAATTACGTACCTTGAATATAAAATTTTCCTAACTTACTGCCATCTCAATAAGCGTTTACCCGCGATTTACGACAAAGTCGAATCTGAATCTAAACTTTCATAAAAAGAACGCACTCGGGAGTTGTAGGTGAAAAATGTCGCGGGAAAGGTAGGAAAAAAAAGTTGTCTGGCGTACGGGGAGTTCGAAGCGAATGGCTTCTTATCGATTCCGCCGCCGAAGCCCGCAGTTTACGCGGCTAAAAGCCACTTGTTCTTAACCGACAAGACGCGAGGAATCGCGCTTTAAATTCCTTTGCCACGGCTGTCGCCCACGGCGCCTAAGTTTAACCTCCGAGACTCGAGTTTCCGCTTCGCGGCTCGTGAAATTTTCATACGCGGCGCGCGCGCGGAGCCGCATCGAACTTTTCATGCTACTTGCAGCTCGTTAAACAGTTTGCACGCCGCGACTCCCTTTCGACGAGTCATCGGTTAATTTTTTCATATAAGGACGCGTCTGCTTGGCCCACGGCGATCACCTCCCAACTGGGACTTTAAATGCTCAGGATGAGCATGATACCGTGGAATCCACCTCGAGAGGCGTAATAACCCGTAAGATACGTCATGCATCGTGTTCCGGATGGATTCAGTGACTTTCTTATTTCTTTTTATTTCGCTCCCAGCGATTTTACAGTGACGGTAATGTGCTTTCGTAACTTACGATCATATGATAGTTGTTAGCTGTTAAGCCAACTAGAAGTGCACTCATGGAAAATAAAATGATAGAATTTGAGTAAAATGTAAAATGTAAATTTTATAGCACCTTATCAATCACCTCTCGCGAACGATAATATTAAACGTTTGCCCTAATATCAGAATATTTATTTCAATTATAATTTAAGAGTGTAAGAAATGTCGGTGACCCCCAATTAATTATTGTCCTGATGCGGAAAAAATAAAAATTCCTCTTTGCAAAATTTTCTTGACGGCCTTCTAATGTGAACTCATCAGTGGATCACCAGCTGCTGACAAGATGCCGCTTTTATATCCATGTCAGAACCTCAAGCCAAGTATACATTGCCTCCCCTTTTAGATTCATAATTTTTTAAAGACGGGATGTATTATATTATTAATGTGACATGCTTCAATGTTCCTAAAATAACACAGACGTTATAAAAAACCGTAACTAATAAAATAATCCCTCGAAAATTGAAAGTTATATCTTCGACTAAAAATAAAGTAAATAAAATAAACCCATATTTGTCTCCAGTACTTGCAAAAATAGAGTGGCACTTGAGCGCTCGTAACACACTTAGGAAGAGGTCGCATTTATCCTAATGTTCGCGAGTTCTGTTAACCGTATTAGCCAGTCCCGCTTAATTTCAGACTCCGCACGTACTCCGAAAATTTTTTGCCTCGCTATATATCCATCCCCATTTCGAAGTCGGCTTGCCGCGACGACCTCGCGCGCAAAGCCCCCCGCACCCCGTCCCATTTAATCCTGTTACGTTGCGCTGCAAACTTTAAACTTAAATTCAGCGGCGAAGATTTCACGAGGCACTCTAGCCTAAATTATTTATTGCGCGATGAATTTCCGGGGGCCGGCGAGCACGCGCTTATCGTTCGTGTACCAGACATTTAAGAAAGTTCTCCCGGGCGCACCGAAAGCCCCGCGGAAGAATCCTAATAACGTAATGCATGTTTCAGGAGTGAGCACACTTTGCTTGGGAGAGCCGCCCGGAAATAGCGTCCGCGACCACGCGGGTGAAACCATTCCGGGTTAAGAGATCGAGAGAGACTTGGAGTCGTTCGCTGAAAACGCTGTCCGCTTATTTATTTTATCGCTTTTAAAGAAGTTTATTTTTTTAAACCGATGTTACTTTTTTCATTCTCGTGATAGAGATATTACTTGTCAAAATCCGCGCCGGTGGTTTAATCCAATATTTCGAATCCAATCGAGATTTATTCAACTTGTATCCCGAAAATCGTATTTTTCTTCCACCCCGCTGATCAGCTTCAAAAAGTTCCAATGTATTTTCCCTTGCGTAATTCCAATCATCGCGGGAGAAAAATTCGACCTCCGTAAATAAAAAAGAAGAAGAGCCGCGCCGACGGCGCTCATCGATTGAAATAAAGCCTCGGCCGGCTTCACAATCGAACTTCGCGCCTCGCGTAACGACTTCGTGCGTCCCCGATAAATTTACCGAGCAGTCAAAGGAATTTCGCGATCCCCTCCGACCGGCGGAAGAAAAAAGAGGGTAGCGCGGGAGGAAAAAAAAAAAAAGGACCAGAGGCCCCCGAGAAAAGATATCTCACTTCCCCCGCAACCATCCGGCTGAAATAAATGCACTCCCCGGGCTGAATCGCCTCCATCCCGAAGGGCCGCAAAGACACATTCGCGTAAAGTCGGCGATCGGCTTCGAGGCTATAGCCCGCTTCGAAAATCGATAGTCGAAAAATGTCCACGAGCGAACGTTCGTTACATCGAGAAACGATCGGCGCGGTAAGTGTGCCAGTCCCTTTTCGAAATCGATAGTCGAAAAATGCCCTGCTTATCCGATCGAAAAATGATACGACCCTCCAGCCGCGCTCCTCCGGCCAAGTGTCGTGGAAAAATCCGCGGCTCGCTGCAGCAAAAGGAGGCTGCAACAACTTCGCGGAGGAGGGGGTGGAGGATGTGGAGCGCGGGAAAGGCGGCGGGCGGAAGTGCGAAGTGGAAGAATTAAATCGTATTTCAACGTCAATGCCTGAGCGCTGCCGGCGCTCGGCTCCTAGCGGGCGAGGGCTTTGGGAATACTCAGTCACGAGCGGAAATCCGAACTCCCGCGCAGAGCACTCCTGGAACGCAATTTAACTTTTAGTCGCGCTCGCGAGGAATCCGCCGCTCTCCTCCTGGCAGCCACCCCCGCCGCCCCCTCCACGCGCCCGTATAACTTTCTCTTTTCATCCCGCGCGTTCTTACACCTGTTAGATCGAATGCCCCCGCCGCGGAGTTCCCCCTCTCTTGCGCGCGCCCGGGATGCTTAATATGCAATCACGCACGACGATGGGCCCCTGGCGGCTCGCTATAACCCCCGCGCGGCGCCCCTCGCGCCTCCTCCGGCCCGGGATTATAATCCCGCGCGCCGCCGCCGCCCGGCCGCTGTATTCGTAATCCCAAGCTGGAGACTGACTCGGGTCTACCGGGAACGATCGTTTGCTGCAGGGCGTGCGAATCATTTCGATGCTCCGCGGAACGACCCGGCCGTTTGCTCGATTAAGCCGGATCGAGAGATCCGCGCTTCATCAGATCCTCTTCGCGCGCTAGTTTCGCCCCTCACGGGATACCGCCGCGCGCGGACTTTCGGGGCGTTCTTTTATTTCTCGGCCCTGCTTTTCGGGATGTGCCCTTTTTGACGGCGTAGTCAGCGGGAGCCCTGGATGCTATTATATTTTAGCTCTGTTATTATTTCTATGGTGATGCCTACTCTGGGCTTTATCTTGATAAGCGGAATGTATTTCGCTTCGGGATGAGATGGATGGGTGGATAATGTAAACAAAATGTTGATTATTATGCTAGAGGATTTTTACACTCTGTTAATTCGAGTTTTGATTAAACAACTTGAAAATATATCTCAGCAGTTGTGCAAAATAAATGGATTGTGGAAAAAATTAATTACGTTTTGAAAATTGAATTTTAAAAGTAATCTAATAAAGCAATACCAGGTAATTCAATAAACCGATAAACAAAAAATATTCTTTTTAAAACTTTACCTTTGCCATGTTTTTATTTATTTTTTTTTTATATTTCTTGACATTTTACTGATATTTGAAAAATTCGATGTTTAGGAAACATTTTTGATGTAGGGTTTCAGGATTTTCTCTGACTTTCCGATGGTGAACTTGTCCATGACCTTCATGATCATTTGAAAATAAATTTTCTTTAAACTGGATTTTTAATTTCAGATTCTGAAAGATCCAAAAAATTTACATTAAAAACGTATCCATACTAAAGGTCAAAATCAATAACGTAAATGCATTTGAATAACATTTCATGCAGTTTGCGTCTCCTGCACAGTAATTTGCAACAATCCATTTACATTAAAACAAATAATTCGAGCATCCATCTACTTTCGGAAAAAAATACATTCCTAAATTATAATCAATCTAAATAAATAAAAAAGCTGAGACTACAAACGTGTCCAACTTATTGTGGCACTGTTCTAGAAAAGGAACGTTCGCGAATGTGATAATACACTGGAGACGCGGGTCTGAGAAAAGGGCGACGGTAAAAAGACGGGAGACGAGGTCGCGACTGACAAATGCAAATGGCGTGTTTTCAGATTTGACTTGCGGAACGGCAAGCAATTTAAGGACGCGGCTCGGTGGTCGTCGCCACGGATGCTGGGCCACCGGGCTTATTTCGTCACGGCGACGACGCCCGCGCACTTGAGCATCTACGAGCTGAAGCTCAAGGACGAGGGGCTTTACAGGTGTCGAGTGGACTACGTCGAGTCGCCAACGACGCATCAGAACATAAATTTGACTATCATTGGTGAGTTTCTCATTCATTCTCTCTTATCTTTACCTGCTAATTTGATTCAATCTGAAATTGCTCTTTTTAAGTTTTGTCAATTAAATTAAATTTCTAGTTTTATTTGCGTTTTTATTTAAAAAGACGTATCATAAAAACGTAAGTGCAGGTAGCGTGCCCATATAAAAGAAGATGTTAAAAATTTCAATTTTAAATGTGCTTTGTATATACAGCTAAAATATTAAAAATTAAATATGAAAATGCAGATATGAAAAAGTGAAAAAGACCTATTTAGACACTTTCTAAAATTAATAATTTTATGCATGCTCATTATTCACAAAGTAAATAATATAATCTGCACTAAATTTAGATTTCACGTCACACACCTACGTGTCAAAAAAGCGCAACTTACCATTACTTTCACAAATTTAATAACATGGTGCACTGCTTGCTTCATACAATAAAAATACCTTTCAAAAATCTAAAATAATTCATATCTATAAAAAAAAAACTATAAAGTCATCCGAAATACAGTCGCTCTCCGAATGAAAAAGAAAAGCGCATGCCGTTGAGCGAGCGATTTACCCTACGCTCTTCGAACTTGCAAACGTGATTAATTTAGCTCGCGGCGTACACATCGCATTAGCGCACGGTTAGTACATAGAGCGGTGTCGCGCGATGAAACGTTGCAGTGCCGCCGAGCAAGCCCGTCATCCTCGACGTCGGCACGATGAAGCCGGTGCCGGGGCTGGAGATGCGGTACAACGAGGGCAGCGACGTCAAGCTGATCTGCGAGACGCGCGGCGGCAAGCCGGCGCCCCGGCTCACCTGGTTCCTCGAGAACACCGTCATCGACGAGTCGTACGAGCGCAAGCCCGACACCGAGCAGACCTACAACCACTTGTCCTACAAGCGGATCGGTAGGCAACACCTCAATGCCCGCCTCGTCTGCCAGGCCAGCAACACCAATCTCACCGCGCCGCAGACGGCCGTGCTCATACTCGTCGTCAACTGTAAGTTACGGTTGCGCCTATTTCACACCCGCCGCTGACGCGTTTCCGTTGCTGCGGACTGATATTCTTCCGCTTGCGTGGAATGTGCAACGTTAGCTTTGTTTTAAACGCAATTTGTAGTAGTCTATTTTAATTTTCTTGTAGAATGCTTCTGGTGTAAAAGTTGCAATAGTTTCTTATAAAATTGAATTGAATTATTTGTTTATTTATTTTTCATTAAATGAGCTAAAAGTCCTTTACAAATACAAATAGACATAGGAAAAACAATGAAGAGTAAAAATGTACCGGACATGTTTGAAACGTTAATCACTCTCGCCGGAAGTGTATTCCAAAAGTGTTTGAAACTACTAGTAGAATGAATGGTACAGAATGAAACCCGACATTAGAGACGGAAGTGTATCTTGAAGTGGCCGCTGATGTCTGAAATATAGTAAATTTTACGCGAAACTATTGCAATTTTCCAGATAACGACAGACTGCGATAAGACTCGAGTACACTTTTGTAATTCTTAGTAGACCTTTCTTCTCCGCAAATTAGATTTTAAAAGTTTCTATGAAATCTCCGGAATTCACAATCACTTTAGAGTCGGGCTTATACGGCTCTTTTGCATTTCTGAGATGAGAAGCGGTAACGAGTCGGAGAAATTTGTTCTAAAATTCGAAAGTTAATGGCGAGCCTTTGAGTAGTGACAGCGAGGGTTTTTCATTTTTCAGAGAATCTATTTTTATGGACCGTATAGGTGTAGCGCTCCCTTTCGTTCGTTGAACGCGTCCAATTTAGGCCGGTCAATCCCACGTTACGTTCGGTAAGACCGTAAATAATTCGGCATCCTTTTCAAGTCGGTCTTCCGCTAAACGGACAGACGAGCCGCGCGGAATTAACGCGCCGCTTTCGTTCATTATCCCCCTTCTAGTTTTTATTTTTCAAATTTTTAAGTGACGCCCGGTCAATAGACACGCGGCACGCGGTCGATTTCTTTTGAACTTTTGTAAAACCGTAGCATGCCGAATCCACTTGTCACGTCCGGACGTATCCTTCGGAGTGTGTTAATTCAAATTTTATACCGATCCATTGGCTCGTGGGTAACGAGATAAAATCTAACTGAAAGAAATAAATGCGCGCCTGGGTGTAGCAAGATTAACCAAAAAATTCGCAAAATGGTAAATAAGCGAACACAAGCTTGGATGCACCGAACACGATAGCGACATACCTTATACTATTGTCGCGATCGTCTCGAGAGGTGATGGCGTCAATTGATTAATTACGAGGAACACGTGCTTACATGCTTGCGACTACAACGCGGCGGATGCATCATAGAGCGAAGGAAACAGTTCCATATAATCTAACAAGTAGCTTCGCTGGCAATCGGGACGAGGGGTCTTAATTTAATTACGCTAAATTGGCGCGGGCGGATGTCATTGTCGCCTCGCGGCTCAAAGACTTAAACCCGCGCGCGTTGCGTGCGGGTAGGCGCGCGCGAGCGGGCGAGAGAAATTAAATCAAAGCCCGCGAGGTATTTCGAGCCCGGGGAGAGACGAGCCCGGGTGTACTCCGCGCGGCGCGCGCGGGGGAGGGGCTCGCGGAATTACCCTCGGAGGAGAAAGGCGGCTGATGCGATAATGCTCGGCATGCGTGAACCACGTCGCATTACGTCTACCCCTTACCCGGGTGCCTGTCTCCGCTCGTTTTCCTCGCCCGACACTCCCCGAGACACGAGAGTGGCGCGCCGGCGAGAAAATCGGGCGCGCTTCGGAAGGCCTTTTCTGCGGAGGCCGCTCGAAAGCTCGCCGCTAGTCGGTGCCCGATAGGAGAGATAAGGACAACGCCTCTCCCGAAGACGGATCAGAGAATCGCGTGTCGCGCTCGGCTTCGATTTTGTCGCGCCGCTTTGGAGGTGTGCGCGCGGCCGCGTACACACGAGTATCGGCCGCCTCGCTCTCTCTCTCTCTCACCCGGCTTTTTGCGGTGTATTAGGCGCACGAAGGTGTATAACGGGGCCGGGAGGGTCGATGGGCGCGACGCAACGTCACCGCCGCTGGACTGTACAATCAATTTCTCGCGAGACTGAACGAACTTTGCCCCCGGCCGGCCCGGGGAAAGAGAGTGAGAGGGTCGAGGGAGGAGGGGGAGGCGAGCTTTTCCACGAACTGCCGTGAATAGTCCACTTCACGTGAGAGCTCCGGAGAAAGTTCCCCGCTGAAGAGAGAAAGAGTTTTCGATGTTTTTAGCCCCGACGTTTTTCTCGCACTGCTTAAGCTATTTTTGTTCTCACGGTGCTCGCCCCTCGTCCTCCTTCGCCGCTCGCCTCGCTCCTTCTCTCTCGCGCTTTTGCAACTTTACATTTGCGTACCCCCGCGCGTTTCCCTTTTTTCCGCTGGCTCTCTTTTTTAAGACCGAGAGAGGAAGGATGTTTTTGCTAATTTTCTTTAAAGCGAGCAGCTTTTTTTTTCATCGATAAGACGTCGCGATTGCTGGAAAAGATAAAGGCATTAAAGAAACATAATTTTTTTGCAAAATTCTTATTGTAAAAAGCTCCCCTGCAATAAAGATCGGCCGGGATAAGGGGGCAGACGCGAGGCGAGTCGGTTACGCCGCGGCGAACGACTTTTCAACAGATAAAACGAAGTAATTTGAATGTGAGACTCGAATGATTTAGTCACTTTTTCGGCTTCTCTAATGGTTTTATTATATTATTGTTCACGGAATGTTGACCGATTTATTTCACGCACGAAGGTATTTAAAAGTTATTTGTTCGGCCATAAATTCGTATAAATAACCGACGCCGCGTCGTACGGAGAAACTCGGGCGGCCATTAAAGCGCCGAAGTAAATAATAAAACATAAAGCAGTGGTAATGTGATTAACGCATGCAACTGTCCAATGAATAAGTAAAAAAATTCTTTCCAACGACACTCCATCCCGATTACGAATGTTCGCATCTCCAAGCGGATATTGACAAAACGCCTCCGAGAGCGCTCGGCTCGTCACGCGGCGTCATTTATTTTTTCCTTCCGGATAATCGGAGAAAATCGGTAGCGCGTCGCGGAGGAAATGACATTCCGTCACACGGCTGTGCGCTCGAATAATTATGCAAAAGATCGCAGGGGGTGTAACACAAGCAGGCGTTACACTCGAAGGCCGTGGCCGATCGGGACGAGCGATACTGCAAAATTTTCGTGAGCGATAATTCGGTGACGCCGCCGCGACGGCGGTGTGCGGTGCGACGTCCGCGCAAAGGGACATCGATCGGCACGCGAGAAAGGGACGCCGACGTAGTTCCAATAAATCGACGCTTTGTCCGGGGGAGCTTTAGCGGGCCTTTGAAAAACGACGGGCCAATAATCGGCCAATCAGCCGAAACTGGCGCGTTGCAATTACAATTAGCGCGACGGGCGTGCGTGCGACGCCGGAATCTCAGCCAGTGTTGCAGGCGTATTCAGTGGTCGCTATCTTTTTTTTTAATTCAACGAAATCTGTGTCTTTGGTGTTCAGTGGCTCTCACCGGGGCTCACGAGCGTTCGAGATTTACGGGCGAGCTATTGATTTTTTATGCGATGCTCATATTTTATCGCGTCATTTTCATGCGGTAATTCGTATTGCATATAACAATGAGATTTATATTCTTATTTCTATTATTGTTCTATTTCATACTTACAATTAAAGTGACGAATTAAACAAACTTTTTAATAATAATAAATAGTATAAATCGAGTTTGAAGTACTTACTTCAATTTACAATAATAATTTTTCATGTAAAATAATGTTTTGCAAAAAGGAAAGATTTTAATTGAAATTTTACACCAGGTCAGACAAGTTATTTTTAGCAAAACATCGAAAGTCCATTTAACAATTATAAACCAATCGGTTCCAGCAGAAGCATTAACGGAAGATCATTCCGATGATCGTATATGTAGAAGCCACGTCTCGCGCTCGCTTCCTAAAGTCGGTCCCAATAATTAGTCATTTCTAATTCAGCATCGCCATTTCCAGCCAGCGCCCGTCAGCGAATTCACCTGTTGAGACAGCCTCGTAAATCCGGCGATTTTATTTGCCGGCGCGACCTCCTTCCTCCTTCCTTCGTATGCATCGGAACACGAAAGAGTTAATCAAGCGATCGCGACTTGTGCCCCCCTTCCCCCCTTCTCGTTGATCGAGGAACGGCGCGCCGTATTCCAAGCGCGTTTAACCGCGCGTGTACACGCCCCCACCTCCTCCCTCCCTGCCGGACGCGCGGCGCGCGTACACACATAGATATATATATGCGCGAGCCGTTAAAATACCAATGGCAATCAACTTGTCGACACGCGATGCCGCGGCGATGTAGCCGAAGACGCGAGCGTGCCCGGCGCGTTTCGGCTTCGTTTCGCGCCGGCGATCGCGCGCCCTGCACACGCGCGCACTCCTCTTCGTGGCCGGGATTCCGCGCGATCGCATTAGCGACACGAGAGCGCCGTGGCCCGCCTGACGTTTGACCGACTCGTCCTCCTTCCGGCGCGCGCGCGGATCCATCCCCTCCCCCCCGGGGGAATGAAAACCGATCCGATTTTGATCGAGCGATTTCACGCGCCTTCCTCGGATATTAAGGCCGAGTGACAGATGAGCTTTTTTTGCGCTTATTTCGCTTTAACGAAGAAGCCAAGTCGATTCGGTTCTTTTTCCTTCGCTCGCGCGCCCGAGATATATAGGCGTCGCTCCGCAGCCGGAAGCCCAATCCGACAAACTAGCCGGAGCGCGGGAATCATCGAAATGACTGATGAGGGCAAGAAATAACGCTCTCTCTTCTTCGCTTCTTTTTTTTCTCAAAAACTCATAATTCGCCGTTGGGAGGGGGAGATCGTGACGCGCGCGAGAGGAAAAAAACGAATAAGGCAATTATTTCGCTAGATAGCGAGATTTGCCCAGGGCGGTTTCATAAATAGACGGTACAAGACGAATGGACCTTTGTGACAGGGTCGCTCGATATACACACAAGCGGAATACACCGGCGGGCCTGCGCACACGCGGAAGTCCGGCCGAGAGCCCCGGGCCGCGGTCGACGGCCCGAGCCGTGGAGTATCGGAGGCCGCGAGGCGCGACTCCCGAATTAAATAATTGAGATTTATCGGGATCTTTCGACGGAGCGACAGAAGTTCCCGGCTGCGCCGCGGGGTCGAACTTTCGGTCGCCCGGAAATTAAATCTCCGTCGCCTTTAGCTCGGCGCGCGCGCCGCTTAATTTTTGCGATTATTCGATTGTTCCGGAGAAGTTTTCACCGGCCGTAATTGAAGAACAAAGTTTCAGGTGTATTTTATACATTTATACTCGATTCAATTTAAATTTCGAAATTGACGATTATGAGAGAAAAATTGATTAAAACTCGCAGACTCGGTTTTTCCATTAGCGCGAATAATTTTTTAATTGATCGCTTTGGGAATGACTGTTTCGCTTTAAAACGTCGAAAAATGTTAATTAAGTAGATCAGAAATAATTACGCTTTAAAACAGCCGCGGCGCTATCTTGTCAGCGGGAAATTAATTGGTCGGCAGGTTGTTTTGAGCGCGAAATTTCCGAAACCGTAAGTTTTTCCGCAAAATTAATTACGCGCCCGGAGCGCAATAAAAGTGGCTAGTGCAATTAAAGTTTAAACGAATACCGCGGAACGGAATACGTTAAAAGTGAAACTTCATTCGAAATATCGTATAATCGCCTTTTATAGTCTGCTCAACAAATCGGAGACTAGATTCTTGACAGCAGTCACACCAGTTTATCAGTTCGCCGCAGTTATTACATTATGCACATATTAAGCATGCAGTTTTAGCGGGTGACTTAGAAGCTCGTGGAAAATAGCCGCACGATGAATAAGCGCTTATGTAAACATTTCACATCGCTCGCGATAATGAGCTTAGACCTGCTTTTATTTTCTGCCTCGAGCAGCGAGCAGCCGAAATGAAACAGCAGGAATGCATCGGGCTCGCGTAAATCACGCCGGGCGCCTAGTAAATTAATCAGTTTACGATCACTTGTTAATTTTTCTTTTTAATTGCGCACGCGGCGCGCGCATAATAAGCGCGCGTATTTATTTTGATTACGCGGGCCGATGTACTTGATTGCCGTTTACGAGTGTAAACTAATTAGGTATCCCCGCGCTCATAATCGTACGCGATTGCCGCTGCGACTTCATCAGGCGCGCTTTAAAAGCGTAAATTGTAACAAAAGAGTTGTAACGACGCGCGTTTATCGACTTACAAATGGCGCTAGATTAAATTACGAGCGATCGGCCGCGCGCTTGTTCGTGTCGCGCCCCCGCAGCTTGTAAAGCAACGGCCGAGGTCGCGGGCAGCCGGCACGAGGGCCAGAAACTTTTTCTAATCGGCGCAGATGCTAGATAAACATTTTCGGCGAACTGCGTAGGCGCCGGGATTTTCTCCGCTTTTTCCATTAAACCCCCGTGAATTCTATCCGCTCCATCTTTCTGTCCCGTTCAATAACTGGAATTTTGATGAAAAACTTCCGGCGCGCTAACGGAATTATCCAATGACGTGGAAACTCACCTCGCAAAGACTAATTAGGCTCAATCAAAGATTCGTTAGATCTCTCCTAGACAACTGACCTCTCTGCCATTAACGTGATTCCCGTCATTCCTATAGAAATTAATAAAGCACTCGGTCTAGCTTGTACTAATCTAATAATGATACTTTGGAAATCGTTTCTTCTCGTATTAATACTTTTTCTTTTAATTAAAATTAGAAGATGAAAATTACCTTTTTCACGATAATGTAATAACAGAGCATTTGATTATTTTTGCAGTGAAGCCATTGGACGTGCAAATTCTGACAAAGGAGCAAAGAGTACTGGCGGATAAAAAGTACGAGGTCGAGTGTCGCAGCACAGGCTCGATGCCATCGGCTAATATTACCTGGTGGAAGGCCAACAGACGAATAGACAACCACACAAAAAACGTGAGAGTCAAAAAGACTTTTCTTTCCTTCTACTAATCAAAATACAAGAGGAGCAGTGTGGAACAAATGCCGTATTTTAACAAAAATACTCTTCATTTAATTCCGATATCGCTAATTTTTTTTTTTGCAAAACTGACCTACTTTATCGTCCCGCTCGACATTAAACACGGGGCACGTACCACAGCTAGGCGAATTCGGATTAATAATTCTCAGAAAAACAAGCTACGAATTTTTTTGCGCCCACCTCATCTCTTCCATTCGCGCCGAGAGTGTGTGCATTATACGTGTGTGAGAGAGATAGAGAAAGAGAGAGAGAGGCTCCCAGCGCGATGTACCACCTACCCTATTAGCGTTCAATCTCGCCGTGCATCATCATCCATCTCCGCCCACTCGGGCGCGCTCGCTCGCGCGACGAGCCTCTGCGGAGTGGCGCGGATCGATTTTATCCCGTTAATGTACTTGACAGGTAGCTGCGCGGCGGCCCTCTCCTCCACCTACGCCTCCTCCTCCCACCGGGATGATGCACACGAGCTGTCAAAGGAAAGCGTTACCGCACCGCCTCGCGCACACACGCGCCCTCCTCCCCCCACCCCCCGCTCACCCCGCTCGGTACATTTTCACCAATTGCAATCAATCAATCGGAGATCGAGCACAATGCCGTGCGCTTTTTGATACCTCCCCCCACCCCCACTTCGTTCCTCCCAGCGCTCTCCTCGCTGTATTTTCGGGTTGCGGCGCGCTCGCTCGACCTCCTTTTTTCCGCAAGCACGGCTTCACGGCGAAGCCGAATATGAAGTTTTCACGCCGTGAAAGTCTTGTTTGCCCGGTGACCGTAAAAATCGGGGACAATATTTTACCGCGGGACAAAGGAGCCGTAATAAAGGGGATTCGTAGGGGGGGAGAGCGTGCGGTCGCTCCACCGGCGCGGTAATAAGAGAGATCCCGGCAACATCCCGGCTTGATAAATAGAGATCGCGCGAGGATTCGCCACTTGTATTTTCGGTGTGTCGTCGGGCGTCGCGGAAGGGAGGAGCGAGGGATTCGGTTTCCTCATGGGTTTTACATTATTCGAATTGGATTTTTTTTAATCTCGGCGTCGCTTCCTTCTCCGTCCCCGCGACCCGCCGAGCTGCGAACTGCAGCGCCGTTTTCTCGCAACGGCATTTCCCTCGCCACCTTTTGCTGGTCGTTTTGTATTCGCGACGGCGTTAATTAAATAAATTTGTAACGGCGCGTTTGTTGGCAGTAATATTTCGCGCCCCGCCCTCATAATTCACCGGCGAGCGCATTTAAAGCGGCGGGGAACTTGCTATCTCTTTTTCCCACATTATATGCATTAATTCAGGAGTTGAAGTGCGCTGTTTAAGATCTGGTAAACTGCGCCATTAAAATACAAGCTTGAAAGCGTCGCTTTCGCGAGGCCAGCTTGTAAAATTGTAAATGTACGAAAGTAGTTTAATAAAGGGGGCCGCTGCCGGCGCGGCCGAGTCCATCCGTCTTATCTGATAATTAACGCTGTTATATAAAGGCGTAATTGCCGACGGGGTCGCGTCCTTGGCGGGGCTCGGGAAATTTTTCGTGTGCAACTCCGTCATTGTCCCCCCCCGCTTATCTATAGAGCCATCGGATTTTTTTTCATACCTCGGAGATCACGACATTTCCTTATCTCAGGAAAAGTGAAATTTCCATAATGAAAACCGTAGGAATGGAACTATTTAGAATCCCGCTGCCTCCTTAATAATGTTGTATTTTTTCCTCGGCTTCCCTTTCTTATGCTAATCAGCGCCGCGACAGATTCTCCGGCGGATAATCCGCGCTAAAAAAAATAAGGCATTAACGATACATTTATTATTCGCTATCTCGCCGGGCATCGTTTTTTTTCCATCTGGCTGCCTCGGCCCGCGACGAAAATTGATATCGCCGCTGCTGCTGCTGCCCCCGCTGAATTTTTTTTCGCGCTCTCCGGGACGCGCCGATTTTTTTCCGCTCCGTCCTTTGCCGCGCAAAAAATACCTTCGGTCGCGGTCGACGACCCGGGCGACGTAAAAACACAAGAACTAAAAAAAAAAAAAATCGCGCGTGTGACTCGAATTCGAGTTCGTCGCTCCATCAGATAATTGCTCGACGTCACGTGCCGCACGTGCTTATGCGCACCGCGCGCGAATGTGCGAATTCCTCGCGAGTGCGGACCCTCGTGTGCGCCTAGGCGAACACCGAGCGAAGGAAAAAGGGACGGGGAGGAAGAGGTGGTGTGGGAAGGGTCGGATTCGGTATAACGAAGCTTTGGATCGATCTACGGCGAGGGCCTCGCTCGAACGGCGATGCAGGTTCCGATAGGCGCGATTGTCTTTACGATTAGGTCGATATTGATGGAAAGCTGAGCATCCGTCATTAACCGCGCCGACCGGTTCTATTGCTCGCTCCTATTTTTTTCCTCTTTTCCTTCTGATTCTATCGGCTCTGTTGATCTTCGTGCGTGCATCCATTGGCGCGGTTGGGAAAAAAAGGAATGTCATTTGCGATGATACGTATCCGGAATTACAAATGCGTCAAACGTCGTGTTAAGGTTTTATCGAATGCAATAACATTACGCGTAACTCGAATTTATTCATTTTAGTGAATCGTTTAGTATTTTTCTTATGAATATTTTAATTCGGTTGCTCTAATGTGCCATGTCATTCTTTTTATTTTGTTTATTTTTAAATAGGAGGAAAAGAAACAAATCGATCAAATCGTAGTATTAATGTACCTCGCTCGATTAATTCTTTCATGTATTTATGCATTTCATAAATTATTAGGAAGATTCGTGATCAATTTCATTGTAGATCTATTAGATGCAATATCGAAAAAAAACTAGATTATTTTTTGCACATTTAAAATAATTAAGAAGCAATTCGTTAAAAAATTGAACTTTCCAATACATTTGTCGTGAAAAATTGTTACAATTACTTACAAAAAATTAGAATTGGAGTCCTTTAAAGATCAGAGGTAAAAATCATGATCGCGAAAGGACAATTTTAATTAAGGCTTGAATTAAAAATCGGGTCAATCAATGGGCTCACTTTAATTTTCTCAAATCCCAGATTACACCCTTAAGTGCATTCAATTCGTCCCGGGCGAATTTTCCGATTCCACTAATGCAAGGGACAATGGGAGTCGCGCGCCGCGGGAAAAAAGCGTCGCGTCGCATTGAGGGCCGAAGTGGCATATCGATCGGGTCAGTGGCATCCGGTTTTAAAGGAAAGCGCCCGAGAGCGAATCCATAGCGCGCTCCGCACCCGGAAGTCAATTTTATTCGGCCTACGCCTCCTCCACACTGCCTCGGCCGTCCTCGGCGATGGGGTAACGAGTCAGCGGCGCTGGCTCGACATCCCCCCCACCCCGGAAAGGTCAATAAGTCTTTCTCTCGCGTTGCAGTATGCGCCGGAGAACAATCAGAGCCTGAGCATCCTTAGCTTCGTGCCGAGCATCGACGACGACGGCAAATACCTCACGTGCAGGGCCGAGAATCCGAATATTCCTGACAGCGCGCTCGAGGATAAATGGCATTTGGACGTGCAGTATCAACCCGTGGTGAGTCTGCGGATGGGCTCCTCCTTGAATCCCGACGACATCAAGGAGGGGGACGACGTCTACTTCGAGTGCAACGTCCGCGCCAATCCCAAGGTCTACAAGCTCTCCTGGTTCAAGGATGTAAGCGAATTTCCGCCTACTGCCACCGCTGACCCTTTGTCGGATGAAAAAAATTCCCCGAATAAATCTCCCGACTCTTTTTTTTCTCTTTCCTCTCTTTTCTGACCTACCGATTTTGGTGATTTTTCGCAGGCGAAGGAGCTGAAGAACAACGTGACACTGGGCATCGTGCTCAGCGATCACTCGCTGGTCCTGCAGCGGATAACGCGCAATTCGGCGGGCGACTACACGTGTCTCGCCGTCAACAGCGAGGGCAAAACAATCAGTAACCCCGTGCCTCTTCGCGTCATGTGTAAGTAATTGCTAATCTGTCACGTGCTAGACCCCCGGCGGTAAAAGCATTACGGTATATCTCCCCGGCGTACATGTAGATGTGCGCAGACCGCTGCAAGCTTTTACCCAAATTACGGGATGGGCAGCCCACCCCCCAGCTGGGCAAGAAGATCATTAAGGATGCTAGGTGCGCTGGCTAAAAATAATAGCGCCTCGGGCTCTGATAGATGTACACTGCATTACTGGCAGGTGAAGTCTTGAATAGATATTCGAAGCATTTCAAATTTTCAGTGGAAATGAATTTGTGATAATCTTTGATCTACTTATAGAAGATTTTAAAAGACTTAATCAAGTTTTAATTTTAATAATTTTTTTAGACAGGGCATATGAATAAATTAGTTTGTCAATTTTATTCACATACTATATAGCATATTTTATTTTGCCTGCTACTAATTTGACAGTCAATTAAAAAATCATGAACTTTTATTAATTAGTGCTTAAAGTTTTATGATTAAAGAGATTTGCCAATTAATTAGTAATAAATATCAAGAACAATCAATAGTTGATTGATAAAAGAGCTATAATTATAACACATTTTGCATAAACTAATGAAGAGTGAAGTTTCAATTTCATGTAGCACACTAGAAATGGAAACTCTATAATAGAATATTTTATGAAACTGATTCGATCAAATTTAATTAATTAATATTCATCGATTCTGAACTAAAATATTATCCATAATCATCTATACAAACTATACAGGCACGTCATATTTCCTCAACTTGATACTCCAGTACACTTTTAAAAATCTTATCTTTGTACAATATTTTGCAATGAAACAACATCTACAATCACCTCACGGGTCCGGCCGCAACGAGCTTAAAAAAAAGAACCACCCAGTCGACGGTCATTAGTGCATTGATAAAGTTTGGGCGAGCGAGTCGAGGGGACAGGAAAAATAGCCCCCACCGCAGTATAACCGACTTAGCGTCGTCCCTCCGAACGGAGGGAAAGGTCGAAACGCCCGAGCAAAGCCGATTTTCGCGGAAAAAACACCTGAGTACGGATTATATCCTATTAAAATAGGCAGTGCTCCCTTGACGCCACTTCTCCCCGGGCCGCCTCCGCCACCCCCGGCCTCCCCCCTCCCGCTCTTTTCCCGGCGTATCTTCATCTTGTAAATGACCTAAGAGGGAAGGAAGGACCGCGATGCATATTCAATGTATGTAAAGCGCACGGCTGAATATTCATGTGTGGGTGAACGTTGCCTGGCAATGCGCTAAGCCACACGGGGAGCAGCAGTCGAGGCGGCGGCGACGGCGGCGAGCGCAAGCTCGCAAGCGCGGTTGTGTCGGTGCGGTGCGGCGGCTGCGGTGCGGTGTGCTGCTGCAGCGACGTCGCCCCCACCCCCTCCCCCCCCTTGATATTTCAGCCTCCGTGCGACAATAGAACTCGATCGCGCGCGCGCTTTGATCCCTCCATTAGCGCCGGGGACGCGTCGGTAACGGGCGTGCGACCGGCGCTTCTTCGCTCGCGCCGTCGCCCTCCGAGTGTAACGCGCGCGTGGCCGAGCCAGGCGTGACGGGCGTCTTGGCCGGGGTGCCCCGGGCTGCGCGCGGCCGGAGGGCCGTACGCGAAACACGCCACTTAGCCCGGTAATCCCTCCGGGCGACGTCCATTTATCCAGTAATTGAATGCACCTTGCCAATTGAATCGGGAGGCGAGGCCGTGTGTCCCTCCTAACTCGGTCGGCCGCGAAGGATCCGCCATACGTGCGCGCGAGCCGTGACTCTCTTGACCCCGCCGGCTCATAAATCGCCCCGGGCGCCCGTTTGGGATTTCTAAGCTCGCGCCGGGGCCGCTCGGTGCGCCGGCCGCGTATACGGCTGCCGCATGCATGCGGGATGAACCGCACCGGGCGACGCGCTGGACGAAATTTTCAAAGTGCTCTCGGGGGGAAGATGCGGGGATTCCACGATCTATAAACACTCGATCTTCGCTTGTTAGTATCCGCGCTAAATTGATTCCAGTAACGGTTAAGGTTAAACTGCTCTCTCGAGTCGGTTGTGCGGTGTTTCATCGTCATTTTTTATGAAAATTTTTATTGGAAAGATGTCGGCTGGGTAAGAAGATTACCGGGTAGAATAAGGAATAGTAAAATTTGACGGTATAATAATAAAGCTATTTAATTAAAAGAAGTCACGTAAAACCCCAATAGGGGCTAAAAGTATTCTTTCTTACGGCAAATCGTTTCTTTAAAACAGTACTTTGAAAAATTAATACTAAAAAGTTTCATGATCACTTAAAAAAAATCGATAAAATATCAAAGGAACTTTTTAGAAACTGTATAAAAGGTTAAGAGAAATTGTACTGCGGCAGACCGAAAAGCATTTGAAACTTTATAGTACGTACCCTCTAACAGACTTTTGCCTTAAATTGTCGTTCGACTTTTTGGATATCGAATTTTTTAACCACTTGAAAACTTTTTAGGTCACGTTAAACTCTTACGAGTTCCATTTCCTTTATTCAATCATTGCATTCGTACTTTCGAAATTACTAAGTCACTTTATATTTTTCTCTAAAAAGCAGTCGGACATCATTTGCAAGCAGCAAAGTTAACTGAAAATATGTTCAGAATAAATGAACATTCTTGTCTTTAAATAATAAATAAAGAAGTTTCAGTTTCTCACTGAACTAATTATTTTATGAAATGTTAAAAAGTAATCGTCTGCAGTTCTAAATATTTAATTAATACAAGGAAGATCAATTCGTAAAAAAATGTGAACGATGAAAGAATATAATGTTAAAATAGCAAAAAATGAACAGAACAGAACTTATCGACTTTTTAATATTTTAAATCGTGTAAAGGATAAATATTCTTTCTTTCATACATGAAAAAAATTAGTCCCATCTCCACAATTTTAAATTGGATTCGTTTAAACAAAATTTACCTTCGATTATTTATCGAACGAACTGAATGGACATATTTAATGCAACACTTTCAGACGCACCGGTGTGCAAGGAGGGCAAGAGCGAGGTGGTGGTGGGCGCGCTGAAGCAGGAGACTGTCTCGCTGATCTGCTCGGTGGAGTCTCACCCGGCGCCGCTGACTTTTCACTGGACGTTTAATAATTCCGGCGAGCTGGTCGAAGTGCCGCAGTCGCGCTACTCCCACGGCACGGTCGTCGCGAACGGCAATACCGTCGGCCCGACTCAGCAGCAGCAGCAACAGCAACAGCAGCAGCAGCAACAGCAGCAGCAGCAGCCGGAGATCCAGCTGCGCGAGTACCAGCAGTTTCACGGCTCGCGCATGAACTACACGCCCTCGACGGAAATGGATTACGGGACCGTCGCCTGCTGGGCCAGCAATCAAGTGGGCAAACAGCGCTCGCCCTGCCTCTTCCAGGTAATCATCCGAAGCCGCAAGCGTCTCCTTCTTATTATAGATTTACGGCCGCCGCGGCGGATAAGATATCGGGGGTGGCGGGGCACGCGGAAAATTACGCCGCGGCCGTTTTAATTTATGCAATCTCGCGCGCGCGCGCCCGAACGAGAGGGGTTATTTATGCGCCGCGCGCTCCTCGATTGCCCGCGTGCGCCTCCGAGTTTTATTTCTGACGCCCGAACTCGATGATTCAATTAGAGTAATTTATCGCTCGACTTTTTACGCGCCTGTCGGAAATACCGGCTTCGTTTCATCTGGCAGCCGGTGTTGTTTTTTCGCTTCGAGTGCCCGGTGTAAATCAGAAGACGTTAATTTTTCAACGATTAATCACGCACTTTTTACATACAAGTTTTGCTCTTAACTATTTTTAGCGAAACTGTACTCTCGAGAGTGCGTTATCGTTCGGAAATTTTCATTGCTTCGTTTGCTCTTTCAATTGGTAGCAAGATTTATGATAATTAATTACTACAGCGTAATACCTTTTTGTCAAGTTATTAGTAATATTTAAGCATTCAAAATCTCTTTGAAACTTTTTTTGATAAGATAAAACGCACTACAAAAAAATGTTTAATCCGTTGTTTTTCCACCTGTTTGAAATAATTTAAATCAATACCGCGAATTAATCTCACTAAAAAAGGGCATACTTTGTACAAAAGAAGATTAAAAGGAATAATTGTTAAAATTGAAATCGCAAAAATTACATTACACTATTGCAAAGCTGATTATTTATATTCAAACAATCCTCTTGCCGTTTATTTTAAATCCCCATCAACTTAATCCGCCGGTAAATAAAATCAATCATCAATTGCGCACGAAAGCCTTTATTGAAAAAAGTCCCATCATCGCTGCGCGTCCATCAATCCTCTCCAATCGGCGCGGCGCAATCTGAGCCGCGATACTTTAAATGCGCTCGCAAGCGCCGGTGCGTCATTAGCCGGCAAAGGGAACCCGTCCGCCGTCTTGTCGCGTGCCCACTCGAGCTCGCACGAATCCCGCGCGGCTCGGTGCAACGTGCGATAACGATCGTGCCTCGGCGCAGGTGATAGCGGCGGGTCGTCCGTACGCGCTGCACAACTGCACGGCCACGGAGCTGTCCACGGGCATGGATCTGGAGGTCGACGGGGGCCTGGCGAGGTCGTCCGGTGGCCTGGGCGCGGCGCTCACGGGCCTGCTGGTGCGCTGCCTCGAGGGCTACGACGGCGGCCTGCCCATACAGAGCTACCTGGTGGAGGTGGTGAGCGACGAGTCCGACGGCCAGGTCATCCTCAACAAGACGGTCGCCGCCGCGGGCGGCGAGCCCACCATCGAGGTCGCCGGGCTGTCCACCGGCAAGAGCTACAGGCTCTTCCTGTACGCGGTCAACGCCAAGGGACGCAGCGAGCCGGCCATACTGGAGCCCGTCATGCTCAAGGGCGTCGCCATGTACACTACTGGTGAGTGCTTTGAGATCTTGTTTCTTGTATCGATCGATCGGTTTTATGTGTTTTACGCTTCGTGGGGCAATTTGAAAAGTTGCTGCGTGCGGACGTTCCTTGGGGGTTTGATCGATAGCATATCGGTGCGCCGCGCTTTGTCACCGTTGTATATGTTGAGGTATCTTTAAAATGTCTTAGTTGCTTTTCTTTAGATTCAATTCAGCTTTACTAAGGTCTAAATATCAAGTTCTGACCTTAAATGAATGTATTGACTACTTTAATTAAATGTAATTATGGACGCAGGAGTTCGCTTTCTTGGCCACAATGTCTCTTGAGTTACCAGGTTATTGGTTATTGCAGGGTTTCATTCATTTGCATCACACGTTTATGCCTTTAGATGTCTTTCCGGATGCTTACGTATTACGAACTAATTTGACTTCGGTTAAAAGTTCTACATCTCATGTTATTCAGTTCTGCCCCTTTATGAATTTAAATGTACGTAATTATTTGGTCATTGGTTTATTCGATTATTCTGTTTATGAGTTACTGCGAGTTGTTGGATTATTGGGGTATTGAATTATTGAATTCTTGGATTGAAGATCTTCTAGCACTATGGCATTAAAAGTTCCCCCAGATGGCCAGTTATTTAATTCTCGCCTAAATGTTGTAAAAAGTTTCCTTATGTTAAAAATTTTTGTGCGCTAACCTTCTGTGATTATATATGTGCATCGTGTTGTGTGGTTATTGGGTTATTGCATTGAACTATATTCTAGATCGCGTGTCACTAGAAGTTTCTCAAGTTACATGGTAATTAATTTTTGCAACGCACCGTTAATAATTTCTTAGACTACGCAATTACTGGGTTCTATCCGTCTGCGAAGATAAACAAATTTATTTTTTCATGGCACACATTTTGGAAGGCTACAACAAAGCCGATCCCAAAAATCTTTCCCATAAGACATTTTAACCGCGCGTAAAATAAGCAATAAACGTCAGAGTCATTTATTCAAAAATTATGCGGCTCACTTTTGTAAAGTAATCCAGAAAAATAAGGTCGAAAGCGTCTTACGGAATAATAACCCTCGCGCGATGGTTTGCTTGGCGATACAAAAAGCAGATCCCGGGCGTATGCATTACGCGCCGAAGCGAATATTCGCATCCCATTACGATAATGCCATTGTCAGAAGCTTTGCGTCCACACTGAGCGCATTTCCGCCCGGCAGGCTTAAGGCGCCGTAGATTCGTGATAATGCCGGCGCTCCCCCCGCGCACCCCACTGCATCGAACCAAGACCAAACAGCAAATCGTGCGTGGCACTACCCCGCGCACCCTTGAAGGCCCTCCCGTGGCCGGGGCTATGATAGCGACTGGGCAAACAGAACGAGTAGTAGCGTCAGTATTGCAATTAGTCGGTTAACCGAGTGCGCGTCGCGCGTATGCACGCTCCGCGTAGCTGCGAAACGATGTGGCGAGGGCCCGAGCGCGCTGAACTCGCAGCGACGCGACCGCAGGTATCAGGCTCTGCGGACCTTGCAATTAACAAAACTGACTGCTCTCAATCAACGAACACCTAGTCGGGGCCGGCCAGCTGGCCGACGGCCTCGGAGCCTCGCTGTTCTCTGCGACCGTCAACCGCCGGTCGCCGCGCCGGCACGCACCGTGCGCAAACAACGCCGCTGGCACGGCTCGGGTACAAAGCCCGCAGATTTTTTTTTTTCTTTTTTTTGCTTTTTTTAATCCAATTTCCGGCTGAGCTTTTCGCTGCCGAAGCTCGCGCGCGTGCAGTGTTTGCGCTCGAGGGGGGGAGGCCGGGCCTTTACTGCCGGTGCCCCGGAATTGAGCCGCGCTGTGTGTTGTTTCGCGTGCTCCCTTGCACGTTCGTTCGTGCGCGGGTAAATGCTCGCGTTCGCCGAAAATCGAATGATATTGATTGCCTCGTGAATTAAGGATGTTGATCAAACTTGCGATTTTGGAGCGCGAGAAGTTTCGCGGCCGATGATACGCCCGGCAAACTAATGCTTTTTGTTTCTTTTTGGAGCGGGGGGAGGCTTGGCTTACGCGACTTTGGAAAAGCCATTTAAATAAAGTTTAGAATAAGAAATTTATTTTCTAGACAGATGCGCGCGTGTACTATTTCCGGAATAAATAGCAACATTTAAAGATTAGTTAGAATTTTTTATCTCGATCCGCGCTGACAAGTTCGCTTCTTAGGGAGGAAAAATTGCGTATTTATTTTACGGGCAGAAATTTTACTTCAAATACGCACTTGTAGAATAACAAGGGGAAACACCCCATTCATCATCGAATCAAAAATAAATGAGTAATACATCGATTCATCGCGTGGGCTACAAAATAAACCGAAAAGCAAAATAGCATTTGACAGAAACTTGCCACTTCTCCGAGTTCAACAAAAAAAATACACTGCACGGGGATCCGGTCTAAAGTCGACCTCTGGCGCGCGAATTAAACGGCAGCCTTAATATCGTCCACTTCGGCCTTATTTGAGCCGGCGGAGGGGTGCCCCATTATGCTCACGGCGCACCCCCCTTCCCCCTTTTGTGCGCGCTCTACATTGTCCGCGGGGCTCTTAATGGTTCGCGCTCGCAGATGCGCGCCGCGGCAAAAGGCGGCGGAATTAAGAGGGTGATATTAGCCGGGGCCGCGTGGCTCGCGCCGCGCACAAAGGCCATCGCCGCGCTTGACAAATTACCGACTGTCGCCGGGCTCGGGCGAGGGTAAACATTGAAAAGCCGGCCGCAGTTTTCAAAAGACACGTCGGGCAAACAACTCACCTATATATACGTGGCTGTTGCGCCAATCGTCGTGCCGCGCGTGCTTTTATTCGCCGACCCTCGACCCTCGCCCCGGCCACAATGGACTCGTGGAGTCGGGACGGTAAGTCATCGGGGGGACTCGAGCGACGGGGTGGGGAATGTGCTCGATTACTGTACTCGAGCGGTGTACCGCGTCGGCGAGGAGACCCTTGCGGGCGACGCGACTTTATTCGAGATTTGCGTAGGCGAAGAAATACGGCGGCCTATCAATCTCTCGCGCGAAATTTGACTTTTGAAACGATGATTGCGCGCGGGGAGGACGTAAATCGCGCGCCGGAATTGGGGGCTCCCGGAAGTATTGAATGCGCGGGGGTCAGTCGCGATTTAGTGGTGAAATATGTGCCGGTCGGGGGAAGTGGATCGTTTCGGTAATGCTTGGGCTTTTTAAGCTTTCGTGTTCATGTTTTGTGGAATTTTTTCTTTTCAGAAAAAATGTGTGTTATTTAATTTGAGAATGATTTTATCTCAACAGAAAAATGTGCTCGCTGCTAGCTACTTTATCGTGATAAAAGTTAATGCGAATCGTTATACATAGACATTCATATTCAAAAACAAAGCTACTGTTTTAAATGCGGTCAAATTTATTTTATAAGATAAGCACAGGTACCAATGCGTGAATATTATAATATTTGTATGTGAAAGTCCATTTTTGTGGTTATAAAAAAATGAAAAGAATAAGCTACAGTTAAAGTTCTTTCTGTTATTATTTACTAAACTCTTTTTGTAATCTTTTAAATTTTTTTGCAAAAGAATTTTTTTCGTGAAAAAGTAAATATACATCGCTAAACGAGAAAATAAAATATTTAAAAGTAAACAAACGGATATACTGCAAAGCAATCAATTTTGCTCCAATCCACGAAAACAATAAAATATTTATTCGAAAATCCCTACGTGCACGCAATGTACAAAATCTATTACCTACCCCTACGAAAGTTTTCGTATCAATGTTAATTCGAGCACGGTATACCTAAGTGTTACACGTAGTCCTCTGGCACGGGCACGGTCGCGATTTTTGATTTACGAAAAAGCCCGCCCGAGAGTTTCCCCGACTCCCAATTTCCTCTTTTTCCCTTCCTACACCCGGGCTCCATATGGGCGCTCGCAGAAGCACACGTATATGTATATAGGGGAAGCAATAAGCGGTCGAGCGCCGTGGTATTAATTCTCCAAGAGTTGCTGGATATTGAAAATCGCACGACGCCGACGGTCTTCTCCCCTCAGGTCGAGGGCCGATGTTTGTTTTTCTCTAAATATTGACCGGAGTAGTGTATTTGGTAAGAATGAAATGAAATATTGCTCGGCCAATATTACGCGCTGCTGCTCTCCGAGAAATTATCGATCTTAATTTATTCCCGCGTGTCGGAGCTTTCGCAGCTCGGCTTGGTAATTATCGTCGAAATATTTTTCTTCGCTCGCGTCACTGCACGTACATAATTTGAGGAGTCGAGCAAATATTAGTTACGCATTGATTGACAACGTATTTACTCAATGCTTTGGATGCCGGAAATTTTTTTAATAGCGCATACTTCAAAGATAAACTTATACGGACAATTATTATTTTCAAACAAGTTTCAGAATTATCACATAATTTTTCGGTTGTTCAATGTAAAGTTCTTTAAGTTTGGTGTATGTAAGCTTTAGTAGCTTTACGCAAAATATTTGATAAAAGCTCAATTATGTGTCAATTATTTTGACCTTGAGAGTCATTATTCTATTAAAATCATATCAATATTTAAGGGTTAATGCAACTGTAATCTTCCGAGATAATTGGTTGTTCTTCGGAAACAAATTTGTTTGCACATACTTTCTGTAAAATTCCATTATGACGATTACCGTCACTATCAAAATATCTTATGTTAATTGAATTGAAGTGAAGTATATTATTGCAATTAATTAATTTACTCTGTCATAGTTATTTAAGAGATAAAGGAATAAAAGATTCAACTTCGTTACTGAACTTCAACTTTTTTTATCATGCATTAAAATTAGTTTGACAGATTTATAAATGGAAATGTGAAGTTTAAAGCTCGTTACTTCACAATTCGGCGAATTTCCAGGAAGTTTTTACGAAACATTTGTCTGGGTGTATGTCGTTTCGTGATCTCTCGTCGGACAAGCTTCGGGCTAATCCATTAGCAGAATTAAGCATGGATAAAGCTTCTACTTCGTCGTTCAGATTGGACAAAATTACGTGTCCTTGTCTCTTTGTACAGTACAGCGGTTGCCGCTACGGACGGAATAAGAAATAAGGCAAGTGCACCCTTTAATCTCGGCCTAACTTAGAGAGCTAAAGATGGTGGAAAATAAATGATTCTTGCAGAGCGTATAAGCCGTAGAGCTTTAAAAAAATGAGTCGCGCACCGCTCCTGGGGTGTAATTTAAAAAAATCGTCCGTCCTCAAATAACATGGATTAGCGAATAAATTTTTCAAGACTTTTACATAATAAATTATTTTTAAAGAAAAGACGCATGATTTATATAACAAATAAACGTTTGAAAAGTTAAAAATGTTTAATATAAATAATTATTTAAAAAATAATATAAACTTTTTTTTAAATAACGCATTATTCAACCACTACACCACGGAATAAAGGGAAAACGAATATTTTCCGTTGAAAATGATAAATAATTCCCCCGTGTCGTACACCTTGCGGGGACAATGAAAGAGCGCAATAAAATCGGCGAGCGCGCGACCTAGGGAATAATTCGCCGTTCGCCGCCGCGGTATTTCATCGCACGCCACGCGCAGACTTCCGCTCGGCGAGGCGATCGCGAGGGCAATTTTTAGCCGCGGCAAGCTATCCTCCGTGATCTCGCGCGTGCCCGGTCATCTTCGGCCGCGGGGAGCGAGAAGAGCGCGCCCGTTTGGCCCCGAGCCTTCCGGATGGTTTTAGAATGCAATTCTTACGAAATTGGTTTCGGGTTTCCGCGGAATTGCTTCGATTTAGGGCAAATTGTGTCGGACCTGCCCCCTCCCCGCTACCACCACTCTTAACCCGTGGAAACGCCGTAGTCGCGTGCGTGCCGACGTCGGCCTTCAACGGCTTCTACCTTACCGCACCGGCTACGCAAAGGGTCTTTTTTTTCAATTTTCTTCCTTTTTTCTTGGTCAACTTGGCGAGGGGAAAACGTTTGACGATTTTTTTAGAGTAGGAAAAATGCGGAAAATTGTTACGCTCATATTTTGCACCGACGGCTGAAGCGGTCTGTAGCGACAGATTTCTATCTTTTTTCTGCAATTTATAAAATTGTGTAGTAAAAATGTGGAAAAGAACCTACGTAGCCCACAATATAAAAAATTAAAATAAACTGAAAAGTAAATGTTTCTAGTAATGATTATTTGTTAAAAAAGAATTACTTTTAATAAATATTTATAAACTTTGTTTACAAAAAAGTTACACTTAAATAAGTACATTTCTTTTAATGTTAAGATAAATAAAGTTTACACATTAGTTTAAAATTATCAGTCGATGTATCGTTTATCAAAAACCAGAGCTTAATGACGGCCCGGGTCGTATTAAAATTTCAACAACACCTCGTATCCGCCTTAATGACTTTACTCTTATCTCCCGGGCCTTCGTGCACGAGCCATTTAGTTGATTCTTTAGGTTTCGCTTAATTCGCGCGGAACGATTCCGCGTAAATCCGATAACCCATCTCTCGGGCGAGCGGGGCCGCGTGTCCTCCGCCTTGATTCTTTACGAGCAGTCAATTTCCGCCGCCACGCTCGGCTGGCCGTCATCGCCGGATGAATTTTTACGGGCGCGAAAGTTTAATTACATCGGCGCAGTCTGAAGGCGGGCGCGCGTGTCCTTGGCGATCCGCAACCGGCAATCTGGCAATTCCCCGGCTTTTCCGCCGGGAGACGCACAAAGCTCCGCAGATAGCGCTTCGCGCTTATGTACACCGTTATTCCGTTTTACGGGCGACACTCGACTTTAAATTGCTTTGCTTTCTAGTTGCCTATCAAAGTCCTATGAAAGTTTAACGAGCGACGGCCCGGAAGAAAGCGCAAGGCTCTTTCTCCGTCTCTGTCTTTTTACGCCGGTATCCATCTTGCTTGGTTCCCTCTCGCCGCCCCCCTCCTCACCCGGCTCGCCTGCTGCCTTTCTTTATCTCGTTGAGAAACGTCCGCGAGGAGGGCGTTTAATTGTGAAATTTGCTCGGGCGCTCGGGGTGAGCCCTACTGAAAAGGACCCGCTTTGCTTTTCGACGTTACCGATTGCAAAAGATTCGCGATTCACTGAATTCCCCGGCGCAATTTAGCATAATGATCCCGACTCGGGCACGGCAGTTAACTAAACAAATACACTTTCGATCTAACTATTCTCATTTGAATTAAGCAAAATTGGAATTTTTGTTTTAGAAGCTTCTAAGCATTGTTTGTTATTTTCAATATGCAGTGTTAAAAGAATTTTGGATACATTTACTTTGTATAAAATTTAAATTTAATATTAAATTTTATATTTTATTTTTCGTTTTTCAAAAATACACTTATGAAGAGGTTTTTAAATTTCACTTCATACGTTAAAAAATTCAATTCATTTCCAGACGTAGCGCTCTGAATTAATTAATGAAGTTTTAATTCACAACTTGATGTCAGCTTTTTCCAATTAAAATAAACTTTTAAATAAAACAACTAATTCCACATTTCCTTCATAATTCCAAATTTTTACTTTAAAAAAGTGAAACAATAGAAAAAGAATTGCCGTGCTTCACGCTGTCCGAAATAATTTATCACTGATCGGTCAATCCCTCTATAAAATCCGCTTAAAACAAGCCGACCGCTTACGAGACGCCCCCTAGCGAGCTAACAAAGTGAGATTTGCATTCTCGGTCTGACGGAGTGTAGCCGTAGTTGCGACGACACCCGACACTTTGAAGCGGCGATGATAAACTTTGTGACTTCGGCCAACAAGACGCGCGTCGTCTTCAAGCGGCCGCGAGCTTGCGCGGAGCTTGCAACTGCCGCACGCGGCTCGCGGCCTCCGTGGAGCCGCCGGCAAACAAAGATGACGGATGCGTATTAGCGGCCGTAAAAGGGCCCGGGATACCGCCGCGGAAAGGAGCGAGCGCTTTGTGCGCGTTAATTGCCGCAATTATACTCTTCTAGCGACTAAGCGCCCTGTTTCACCCACTCCCGCTCGAGCTTTCAACGCGCGCGCAGCGCCGGGAGAGTGCGTATCTCGGATAAACCTCGGCTACCGGGTGCAATAGGGTCGTTGGCGACTCCTTGCCGCGCGCGTCGTGCACGGATACGCAAATTGCGCAGCAAGTACTTTCTTCGTGAACGCGGCTAGTCAGTTGCGCTTTGCAAGCTCTTCGAGAAAAATCTCCTTCTATAACCACAGTGTTTGTATTTATAATCGAATGTTTTATATTATAGTACATTAATTATTATTACTTTTCAGCTATGACGTTAACATTGAAGATTTGTGACGGAATTAGTGATACATTTTGTAATTCTAATAAATAATTCAAAAGGCAGTTTAATATATCTAGAAATAGTCATCAATTATCGCAACGAATGCAGGCTATGTCTGCACTTTACATTAGTGATAAGTTAAGTAAACTCGTTAGAAGAGAACGAAATTATTCATTAATCTTCTTAATTAGATCAACCGTAAACTTCTATTTAAATTTAAAAGCCTGTAGAATCACTCGTATCGATCGATTTATACATAGGAATAATAAATAACCCATATTAATCGAATTAAACTTGAGTCGCTCGATAATATATTATATGACAAACGCAAAGGCCGGGCGTTACGGCGAAGGCAATTAAAAATTTTTCGTAGCCCGCTTGATCCACCTCGGAGCCGCCTCGCACGCATTAATATGCAGAGGTGAGCCGGGCGGGCTGTGATAGGGTAGTAATAGACATACCTTCGTTAATTATTGTCTCGCTCATTAAGCCGTACGCAGGGCGAGCTCTCCGAGGGCTGAACCAACGCTGCGGCGCGCGGATTAAGCCGATACCGCTACGGGCCGTTTTGAATATCGACGAGAGAAAGTGGAGGGAAGCGGGGGTGGGGGGGAGGAGGAGGTAGGGCCGAGAGTAGGTGGAAGCTCCATTATTCTGTGATGAATGACCGAAGATGAACATGTAATTTGCCCCGGCTTGTTTGCAAAATGGCTCGTTACACTTTTTTGCCCATTGTGCCGATAAGTGGACGGCCGCGATGCTGCCCGCGTGTAATTGCGAGCCCGGAGAAATGGAAAACGATTTTCGAATGTCGATCGATTTTTTAAATAGTCGCTCGACTCTGCGTCCATTTAAAAATCAGATGAATTTAAAATGTTAAAGCGGCGCAGAGTGCTGGCAGTCTCTTGGGTAATTTTGAAAAATTTATCAGAAACAATAAAATTTGAACGGCTTTCACACTCGTCTGAAGTGAGATAAAAACTTTGCGAGGCACTATCTTCGAACAGTAAATATTTAGGAGACTCTTTTTTGGTAAATTTGAATTTTCCACGACGTTTTCGAAAATAGCTAGTGGCGCGGCGAAAAATTGCAGAAAAATCAAATAGCCCGCTGGCGAATTCAGGAAGATAAATTTGAAACTCTCGAGCTTTGGCTTGCACCCAAGATGCCGTCAAGAGGTTTACCGAATCTTTCTTTTAAAAAAATCGATCTTGACTTAGCCGAATTTTAGTGCTTTCCCAAGCTCCTTGCAAAGAGATTAAAGCAATGTAATCACGAATCGAACACCGGCAATATCTTTCGCTCCCGTTGTGATTTACGTTCGCGCGTTCCAATTACCTGCAAATCACGCACAATTATTTCATAGCCGAGATTCTATCAAGATAAAACGCTTACATTACGATACATGCAATGAATTAATTTTTACGATGACTTATCATTACAATAAAACGAGCGTACATCTGTTACGACCGCGTTGCAGATAGCAGTAATCGCCGCGATATATTTCGCGGGGGTTAAAAACAAATAATAAAATATACCGAAGGATTAATGTTCGGCGAGCGCATAACAAACGTGGGAGTTATGCCGGAGAACGTCGATTTTAAAACTTTTGTCCACGCTTTTTTTTCCGCAGTGAACACCGACGCCTCGGCGTTCAGTCCGCTGCTGCTGGGTCTGGCGGCCACGGCAACGTTTCTGGCGCTGGCCTTCGCCGGAATTTTAGCGGCACTATACAGGAAGCACGCGAACGGCCAGGCAGGAAGTCCGAAGCATGCGCCGATCGTGTGCGAACCCCCTAATACCGGCTCGACCACCCCGGTGCACCCCCAGACCAAGCAGGCGGTCGACGATATCGACCCCGACATTATACCCAACGAATACGGTAAGCCCGCTTTTTTCCAAACAACTCTTTTACAACTTTTATTATTTTTTTTTTTGTTTTTAGATTAACGGCGCACTCGAATTCCTTTTTTTTCTTTTTTTTTCACGGACCGCTGTGCCGCGGTTTTATGCGCCCGCGCATTGCGATGCGAGCAATAAATCATGGATCGAATTAATGAGTTCGGAAAATCAGTAAATCCGGGAAAATATATATATTTTTTTTCAATTTTGGAATTTTTGCGGAGACCATAAATTTTGTTACTTTGTTGAACGAAAATAATGGAAATATATATATTTTTTTTTTCGAAAAAAGAAAAAAATGGAATATAAGCTCGAGTAAAATAAACTTGCAATGGATGACCGGTTAATAAAATATTTTATCAATACTAAATAATTTTCAAATAAAGGTCTTATTCTCTTCTCAGAATCACTCATTTTTTAATTACTTCCGTTCAACTATTTAATTATTTTCCGAGCTATTCTAATATAAAAAGAACAGATAATTGAAAATATTCTCATTAAGACTTCTAGTATTTGGCAACTGAGTTCATTAAATTCTAAACTCGTAATCTACTAAAATATGAATAAGAATTAGTTTAATTCACTTTAATCATTGATAAATTCGTTACAAAAAAAGAGATTATTTACTACTCTTCATTGTACAAAATGCCAAAAAGTTCTCGCAAACAATTTTCTTTGATCTCCGATCGCGAATAAATAAAAAAAAACCATTTCCAATCCCCAAAGTAATCGAATTAAAAAGAAGCCGATCGCCCGTTGCAAGCCGTTGTCTCAAACTCCTTCACCCCGAGCGTCTTAAGCCCGTAAAAGAAGTCGATCGCTGCCCGTCGGCAGGGCCGGTCGCGCGAGTGTACGCACACCTGCGTGCGCGTCTCGTCGCGCGCGCCTCCTTAATCGAGCCTAATCGACTTAGCTCGCGAGCGCGCGCGCGCGACAGGGGCGACTTAGCCTGCGTCGGGCTTCGCTTCAAACTAGCCGTGTGTTCGCAGAGAGAAGACCCCTAACGTACACCCCGGTGTACAAGACGCCGCCGCAGAGGCGACGCGCCGGCGTCCGCGGCGGAGGCGTCGGCACCGACGCCGCCAGCCCCGAGGAGCTGAACTCGTCGCCCGAGAAGAGGCCGATGGTCCAGCACCCGAGCGCCGAGCCCGGCGAGGCGGCCCTCCTCGCCGAGCACTCGCCCGCCCCGACAATACGCTTCGCCCAGAATCACCATCAGTATCAGCTGGCGCCCACCTCCCCGCCCGCCAGCGCCTACGGCAACCAGCCCACGCTCGCCGACTTCAAGCAAATGGCCTTCGACGCCTACAATCAGCGCAACAACCAAAATGTAAGGTCGATCGTCATTGCGAGCTTTGTACTTTTAATGCGAACGGAGGTTCGAAAAATTATGAGGATAATCCCCGCAAACGCGCCAATCTGGAAATATTTACGCGTATATCCATGAGTGTATTCCAAAATTTATCGAGTGCCCCGGGGCATTTCCGAAATGTTTTGAAAAGGTTGCGTTTCGGACAAAGTCAGATAGTAAATCAGATGGTTACGGTTATCTTTGGATCTGCAATAACTGATTTTTTTATTACTTTTTTTATTTACGCCATGAAATGTGTAAATTGTACATAAATACTTAGATATTTTGAGGCTTTCCAAGTTAATATTCCTGTGAAAATAATGATCAGAAGAACTAACCGCGTAGCACATTCTAGGAACGTTTTTCATTAAATCTTTGAAACTTGAAAAACGTAGTGAAAGTTATTATAGTACTTGATAAAAGTTTAAAGAATTTTCTTGCAGAATTCTTAAAATACTTACTTTGAATTTTTCATTTTTCATCCGGGATTTCTTCTTCACAAAGGGAATGAAGGTAAACACAGTGTGTTTTTATTTTTGCAGCACTTTCCAGTTATTTTTTAATTTATTTTGATAAAATGCTGTACAAATTGCAAAAAAAATGAAATCTTTATCTCGCGAGATTAAATTCTTCATTAAAAAGTAAATTATTTTTCTAGAAATATAATAAAAAAGATAGAGCGAAAATGAATCGACCCGGCCGATGAATTATACATCCAGCTTTAATTATAAACTACTTAACTCGGTCGGAGGTTCTCTCCGGCGAAACCCGGTCGAATTTTATAAACGTCGTCGCGATCGCTCGCAAGGAGCCGCGATCCTCGAAACTAATGAGCGATACCCGAAGGGGAGTTTCTCGCGGGGCTGGATCGTTTTAAATATTTTAATTTCCGTTAAAACGCAGAGCGTACAAACGGTAAAGTAAACGATCGCTTAGAGTCATCCACTCAAACTGTCTTGGTTTTAGTGCAGCCTCAGGGCTATCTGCACTTCCGCAAGTTTAATTACCTCCGAAGTTTTCTCGATAATTTGAGAGGCCAGTCTTCAATGCGCGTGACTCGACTCGCGGCTTCGGCTTCTGCTCCGCTTCCGCTTCTTTCCGCAAAACTTCCATCTCCTTCGGCGGGGGCGGCCCGGATATTCCGTGGGAGCCGAGGCCCTCCTGCCACGCCCGCGTCGCTCGCGATTTTCCCATTGATTATTCTAATATCGCCGCGCCGAGCAGTTACACGCTCGTCCACCTCGATTCGTCGAGTGTCCCGCTGAGTCGGTTATATTCAATGTGCGAACGACGAATTTATCCTCGAGCCAATTTTAATTAGCGTCGTTTACTTCCACCGCGCGGTTATTTCTTGGAAAAAGGTATTGCTCGAGTTGCTCGCGCGACGAGTACTTCTAATATAGGTGTGATTGACGTTTTCCCATTGGTGCTAGAGCAAACAGACAAATATTATATCCGTTTGTGTTAATGAGTAAATAAGTCCTTCGTACGTTTGGTGTACTGCGATGTTAGCTGTCGCAAAAGCAGGATAATCAAATGTTTGCGTGATAAACCGTCATTTGCCGTTGTAAGGATCGTGCATGGTGTATACGTTGATATTTAAAAATTTTTATTTCTTTATCATTTCACACAGTAATTTTATTACTTATAAATGTTCATAAAGTGAATAATAATAAATGTTGATAGAAAACATAAAACACAGATCCATATATAATTTTAAATTTTGATACGATACCTAAAGGAGTGAAATAAATGTTAAAATTTGAAGCAAACTCTCGAAGTTAAAAATAAATTTACTTTTCAATTATAGGGTTGCATTTTTAAATTAATTAATATTATATAAATTGCAGTTATTCCATAGAATAATTACTGAAATCATACATTTCCATGTAAAATAGGGATGATAAATGATTGCAGGAAATTACTTTTCCTCTACCAGCAATTTCAAAGCAATACTTCAATCAACCAAAATGCTCAAAGCTTACATAAATATTTCAAATTGGTACTTTCATTCCCGGAATAGCAGATATACAATTTCATCGTACCGCACGGTTTCACCCTCTCCCTCCCCGCCCATCCGCCGCGAAAGCGATTCTTTATTCTCGTAAATATTTTAACGCCGTATCCTCATCTGTCGTGTTATTCGCAGGTATATTACAGTCTGCAGAGGGCGAGCAAGGGCATCTCGACGATGCCGCACAGGCCGGTCTCCTCGTCGGTCTCGGCCCACGGCAAGATCCATCAGCCCGAGGTGGTCACTCGGGCCAATCGGATCCAGGAGAGTTGTATATAAGAGAGAAAACAAAAACTATACGAAGGAAACTGTTCCATGCCAGTGTGCGAGGCGAACTTCCGTGCGACTGATGCAGCGGTACAAATTTCTGTCGACTGCGTGGTGAAAAAAAAACCGCATCGCCGAGGCTTAATAATTGCAATTTTATCGAACGTTGTTCAGTCCGACGGGACCGCGTTTTTTTTTTTATTTTACTTCGGGCTTTTTTTTATCGGCGCCTCGCTTGATGAACTGATCCATTTCAATTGTCGCGTTATCACTGCCAGTGTACACGTTTCTTGTTGGATGGTCGCAGCGATGTTTTGTAAAATTACAGTTATTGGTCGACGATCGAACGCCTAAAATAGAAACTTCTATTTCCAGCGAGGATTTTTTCCGGTAAAAACACTTTATTCGTAAATGAATCAATAATATTGTACGACCGAGCTTCCAGCTCAATTATTGTCATATCACCGTCAATCAGGAGAAAAAGTGAATTTGCGGTTTATTTATTAACGACGAAACATATATCTTCCACGAGACTTAGTTATCGAGTGAAAAGGGAAAAGCGAGAATATTTCGGGAGACAGTTTATTGAACTCGTTGAAACTATTATTTTGAGAATGAAAGCGAGGGAGCGAGTGGGTTTGTACTCGTCTGAGAAGTATTTCGCTCGATCGAAGCGGATGCGCATTTTCGTAGTCAGTGTAACGTCATATCTCTAAGCTACTTAACGAGAACTTTGGATCGTTCACTTGTACAAAACTAAAAAAAAATATTAATGAAGCTAGAGTATATAAGAAGGTTAAAGAGAAAGTCGCGCGCCTTCGTCGTTAGCTGAACAGAAATAAGAAGACTACTTAAAAGTATGTTTACAGAGGTAAGCCATCTGCCTGTTTATGCATACAAAATTCTGTTATTACAGAGAAGTTTTATTTTAACTTTCGAAACACGCGAGATTTATAGAAAAATGATGATCACGTTATATCTAAACGGCGCGTGAAAAAGCGAAGCTGAAATCAAATTTTAGCCGTTTACTCTGACTTCAAAACAGTACCGAAGCGCGTTATGAAATACATTAACAAAAAAAGTATCCCAAAAAAATGAGCGGAAGTTAATTGTTCCCGGCACAAATATCCGCCAGAACACAGAAGAAGGACGAGTCCCGCGAATCAGCGCACAATCGAATCCGGCCGATATTTTGATCCCATTTTGCGCGTTAATGCGTCCGCTGGCTCGGCACAGTTCCGCGGTGGCCGCGCTAAAGGATTTATCGAGCGATTTTTCAGCTCATTCGACGCGCGCGCGACTGACGGGGCCGGCCAAAAGCCGAGCGGGACAAAGTGCCGCGTCGCTTTCACGGTTACATCGAAACTGCGGGACCGTCGCCTCGCGAAATCTCCGCGCGCGCGCGCGCGTGTGTGTGTGTTTTTTTGCCGCCGCATTGAAAAGCCGCGCGGATCCGCAATTGCAGTTTGCGCGGCGCGCATTCAATCACGGGCTCTTTCAGCGCGCGCGACGTCGCGATGACAAGCGGCCGAGGGACATTTCAGCGTCCGACTCCGAGGCGAGCGAAGGGCTCGCGGCTTCCACTTTTTTTTTCGGCCGGCGCCCGGGGGTAGTAGTGGCCCCCGCGTCACGCCGTCCGAAAGACTGACTGATCGATCGATTTTGTTTATTCATGCCCCCTCGCTCGCGCTCTTTCTTTTTTTTTTCGCGTCGAGCCGCGTCTCCGGAGCAATGATTGGAAGGGAGAGCGAAAAGGATTTTCGCGTTCGCGGGGCAAAAGAGAGCGACGCGAGCTTCGGAAACGTCAAACAATGCGAAATGGATTGCGGGGAAGGGTCGGAGAGAAGGAATTCATCTATGCGCTCGGAGACGAGTTTAATTTTTTTTTTAATAAAATGGAATTCGGACAGTCAATAAATTTTTATTTATTTTGCAGTTATTCTATTGTAGAGTAAGTCATACTACTTGGTTCTTCGATTAAATTAAAATACTGATAAGGCTTAAATAAAAAAAATGTCGTTTTAAAAAACTTACGAAAATTAAATTTTCAGATTGATTGAAAAAATTCGCATTATGTAAAGTTTATTCTGATGAAGCATAAAAAAAGAGCAAAATTCAGTTCGTTTAGATTGAAAATTAAGACGGACAGAGTGGAGAATTGCTCTTAACTCTATCACGTTATCAGAGTATTTTAAAGCATTACATTTGTACTTTTAATGCACACTTTACCCAGGTAACGAGTGTTTAAAATATTCACTCAATTTTAAATTCAAGTACTCCGTTTGAAGTGGAAAACATTTTGTAAATTGCACAAAGAACTTTTCTAAATTTTTACTGAACGTGTCTGCTATAAGCTGATATATTATATTCTTTACGAAAAACATTTCACTTACTTTCTGTATTTTTAGTTTATTTTTATATTCGATACTCGCAAGTTTTCTATTAACACTGCTTTTTGTTTAAAAAAATACTCATGAAGCGATAATCACGAAATGATCCGACGTTAATCCGAAGGTGCGAACGCCTCGTTCGATATAGGACACGCGGAGGGTGGGCGCCGGCGGAAGGGCGGCTGTTTTGCCAGGCTGCAGCCGAGCGATATCCCCCAGCGAAAACAATCGTCGGAAAAATAAGCTCGATTTACATTTCCTAAGGAATATCGGCTGCGCTCGCGGGCCGGCTCTGCACTTCTGCCCCTCGTTCCGTCGGCGCTTATTGCAGCGTCCCGCGACTTATTTACACGAGCCGCGGTCTCCGTAAACAGATAAAGAAGCCGCGGGCCCGAATGCAAATCGGCCGGCGCGCACTGCCTCGGATGAATTTATACAGGCGCGCGTCTCCCTGTTCAGCCGTAGCGACGAAGGCGCTTCCGGAGGCGGCGACCGGATATTCGCGGCTGCCGCCGCGCGCGCGCGACGACCACGACCTATCGATACTATTACTGTTTATATGAGATTACGTATTAGTTTTTTGTACAAAGAATTTTATTGTAAATAGGCTCGCGCCGAGTCTCCACATAAAATATTTATAGACGGCCGTACGGCGCTGTAAAAACAGATAGAGAAGGGGGAAGCTTTCTTTTTCTCCGCAAGACCGGCGTTAAAGTGTATTCTTCGCTGACACATGTTAAGTACTCGAGGCACTGGAGCAGACGGAGGGAAAGGCGCATGAGCGAGGACATGTGAAGTGTGTAATATATTAACTTTCAAAAGATATACGAATAAACGAATGAGCGTTTTGTCTGTTTTGCACAAGTTGTCTTGTGATTTCAATCTAATACCTATACCTTTTATGATCCTTGACTGTTCCCAAATTGACATTCTTATTTTATTGCTACAGTTCTTTAAATTACTCGAAAACGTATTCGTAATAATTATAACGATAAATTAGATTGGTATCTATGATAGTAGTTCTTTCTCGTTACTTCAAAAACAATTTAAACTATAATTTTTTATTGGTCACTTGAAGATCTTCCAGCATTTTTTCGTGTTTTCTTCACTTTACGCAATAAATATGTTCTTTTTAACTCAATAACGCTAGAACTCTAAAAAAACGATATAATTCAAGTTTTTCAACTCAAGCTCTTAACCCAACAAAGCAAAAATCTTCGCACAATTATTTGAATCTTCGCAGCTTTGTCTTTCGCAATTATTATAATTGTTTTTCATTTTTAAGCATTCAAGAAAAATTTAAATTTGGATTTTTATAAATTGATGAAAAATTTAATCACAAAACTTCATAACCACGAATATTTAAAGAAGTAAACACGTCATCTTCAGTATCAAAATTGAAACGAGCAGGTAAGCTTTACGAAACGAACTTTGCATAATCAAAAACACGAACTCAGCCGCGAGTGTATCTCTTTGAAGAGCCGCAGTTAATGAAATAATCGCGACGCGCGTTGAAACGCCGGCTCGCCGAGCACTCCGGGGGTAAGTACACTCGTATACCATTCCGCCGCGGCGGTAGCGGCGACGGAGGAAACAAGAGTGGAAGAGACGCTGAAATTCCGCAGGTACGTGATTCGAATCGCGAGCGGGTCCGAGTGACCGCAGGCGCGCTTTATCGATTGCCGGCTTCATATATAAATACGTCCGCTGGCGCCGCGGCGGTGATAGCCCGGACGGACGTTGCGTCCGGTTTATTCCTTGCTTGGGCGCTTCAACACCCCCTTAACTAGTGGCCGCTCGAACGATTTCTATTTCCCGGCAGCGCACTCGATGCGATGCCCGCAGGGCCGTCGAACGCCGTTACGCAATCTAATGTCCGTGAGTCCTGGAACTCCGTGGCGCGACTGATAAAAATGTAGCAGACGATATTATCGAGTAACATCGTTCTGTAAATTTTGTTGTTCGTTTTTCAAACGTGAAAAATTGATGGTTTAATTAGCTGTAAAATCTGGGCGAGTTCAATGTTTCAAATGAAATAATTAGAAAGCGATAACTAAGTTAGACATAGTAGAACAAAAAAATCAAGTTTGGGTAATTCTTTTATTTATGTAAAAGACTTCATATTGCGTAATAAAAACACTCTTCTTGTAATTAGCTCTGATGAAGAGTTCAATTAAATAATTATAACTTCAGTATACGAAAACTTTTTAATTTACTGTAACTGTAACGATAAAAAGGTGCTTGAAATGAAAATTAAATTCAAATACAATTAGAACCAGATAAAACAAATTAATTGCTAAAGTAAAACGAAGTAAAGTTTTGCTCGACCTAACAAACTTTCATAATTAATAAAAAGGTGAAAAAACTCCAGCCGTGGTAAAACAAACAAAAGTAACGAGTCTAATCATTCCCTCAATTAACCCGGAACAATTACCGAAATAAGAATAGTCCACAGAGCCGGTGTGAAAGCTTAATCCGTCGGTACATTATAGCCGCGCGAACGTGCAAAGTGGAGATAGCCAGATGACGACGAGGGTGCGAGGGAGGGCCGGCGCGCACACACTCCCTCTCTCCTCCCGGCTAATTCGTGCATTTTCGCTGAATTCTGAAAGGCATTACACTGTTTGCACACGGCGCTCGGCCCTCGTACATCCCCGACTATGCGCGGTACGCGGCCCCATTGTCCCGTGGCGTTTGTCAGGGAAAAACGACAGAGAGTCGACCAACTTGCGAGAGAGCTCGCGATTACGAAGGCTCGATTGGCCGCGCTACAAAGGAAATCCACTTTGGGCCGCGCGCGGAATTCAGATTTGCGCGCGGAAACGACTCGCCAATTTCCGGGCAGACGCGCACCCTGAAAAAAAAAACGCTGCGCTCGACGATTATAGGAAGTGGGAGGAGGCGGGGTGGTGGCCCAGGAATCGGTAATTCTTCACGAGTCGTTGCGCACCGGGATTTTCGAAATGTCCGGGAGCTTTTATTTGCACAAAAGCGCGATCGATCAATTGCCCGCTGATTGACGGATTGTTCGTTGCGGTTTAAATTTATAGTAAAGAAAATGGATCTTTGATGGAGCGCTGGAAAATTTTTCATTATTTAAATAATTTAGCGCATCTGGGATATTGCGAGAGTTTTAATGTACAGCGGAAGTAGAATAAAGCAGGATACGGTCAGACGGGCTCGGTTGAGCTTTTAGAATATTTTAAATTGGAAATTCCAAGTTCTTGTTAAATTGAAGGCAATTAGAGATTGCAAATAAGTTTTTAACTTCTTTCAATTACTACCCTTTAGCTTCTTAGCTCGTTAGCAAGTTACAACGCTGCGAAGTAATAGGTATAACAAATTTGATTTTAGTTTAATTCTTAAATGGATCAGTGTTAATTAAATTCCACGTATAGCCAGTTCTTTCGTTCGCTTTTTTTTGTTAATGTGCACAAAAGAATTAGCTGACTGATGAAATTCTGCTGCTTGGGAGCCGGATGACCTTTACTTCGCAGATCAGTGGAGGAATTCGTAGAGCAATCAGGAGGTATTTATGATACTGGTGTATGATTTTCTGGATGCAGCAGCTCAATATGTGCTTAAGACCACTTTGTAGGTGGTTGCAAAATGCCCCTTCTTTGTTGCTAGTGCTTATAGAACTTATTCCTTGGAGTGCTGTCGAAGCTGGCGAAACACTTCCAGAAGTAGTTCCGCGCGTTCATTCCCTGCAAAGTATCTATAAGTGTCTACAAAACAGCCTGAGATTCGACTAGAGCTGCCGGAGTTGAGCTAATCAAGAAATTATCTGCTGTTGAGTGATGCGACTGGCTCAGTTTTACACATCGTCGCTTTGATCTGACTAGCTAAAATCCTAATGTTTGTATGATGTACAATTATTATATTTACTTATTGTAAATCGTTAATATCCGTGTGTCTTTTTATTCAGATATGTATTGATAGTAATATTCCTCAGCAGCTCACACAAAACCGAAGCCAGTACTTCTCGAAGACGGTGGTGTGTCATTTTTCACTAATAAAAAGAAAAGTGAGTATAAGACAATAAATTTTATTCCGTAATTCTGTATTTTCTTAAAGAAACTAAAATAGAAAAAGTCGATATTACACGAAAAAGATTCCTTCAATAAAAATCTTCGAAAATAAAATGCCATTTTAAAAGTCAAAAATTGTGAACAGGTTGAACTGTCTAGGCGAGTGAGCAGTCCAATTCGAAAAGTCGATGCGAGCCAAAAGGACAGTAACAGCGAGGGATCCCGGGGATCTCTTTTTTACGATGCTCATTTTTATGATTCGCTAGGTCGCGGCTCTTATTGTCCAGAGTTCATCCAAGATGTATGAAGGATCGATTGCTCCACCCGCCGAAGTAAGGGGTAAGTACGAGAACGTCTTGAGCGACTCGAATGAAAAAGGATACGAGAGAGGGGAGGCGAGAGAGAGACGGAGCGCTTCGACGCGGCGAGGAGGCGAAATCTCGGCCACGAAGTCGCAAAACGACGAGGAGCGGCGCTGGAAAATCCCGTAAGGTCTGGCGCACGGCTCGCGAGACATCGGACGTCGCCGAGTACAGCCGAGCGCGCCGGGCGAGAAAAGTTTGGATTAAAGTTTTTGCCGTGAGCGAGAAGTTAAGCGCCGTCACTCGAGAGCGCGGTGCCCGCGAGAGGATAGGAGCCGAGGGGAGGGCGTAAAAGAAAACGCGAGCGGCGCGTAGGGTTACATACGGAACTTGAATTCCAAAGTGGAGGATTTTGTCAAACTCGCGCGAGACGTTCCGTTGCACCGTTTTCAGCGCTGACGATTCATTATGAAGTTTCTCGGTAATAGTCGAGTCTGCCGCTGTGGCGCCTGTCTCTCGCGAGGAACTAATAAAACTGATTTGGAAAATTGTTCACGACTGCGATGAAGCTGCTTTTGTAAGAGCCAACTTGATAAGAGAGTCTTTATTTTTGCTTATTCTTCTTTTTACTGATATTACAGGTTGCGGTAAGTAATGAGTACATAAATTCAATAGGATTTATAGAATTCTTCGATCGTTTCAACAACAAGTACGTTATTAAGGTATAAATATTAAGGTATAAATTATGTAGTGCTTGAAAAGCGCAATGAATTTGTTTGACGAAATATTGCATGAAATATTAATCTAATTAATTTAATTAAACACATTTTTTCTACTTATTATTCGTAGCACCTACTCTGTGAACAAAATGAGTGATAGAGACCAGTATTTGATGCTACATTTTTCTTCATGCTTTATTAAATTAATTTTTTAAATTCCACAATTAGAAACATTGATCTACAAAGTTTGATCCTTCCTAAATTTAATGAAAAGAAAATAAAGCGATAAAATGTTATTAATTTTCTGGTTTGTTGTAAATATTTGATTCGCTCTTATGATTCGAGGAGGTACTTTTGCTATTAACCCCTACAATTCAAATTATGCCGTGTTATTTATTAGACCGTGCTTTCTTCCGCGTAACGCATATTGCCACTTAATTAACCGACAAAACAGAAAAAAGCAGCTCCCTGCAATCCCAGTAGTAAAAAGGGTAGGAAAAAAAGTAGAAAAACCCCGAGAAGAGATGAAAAAGAGTATAGAAGCAAAGGATAGAACGGAAAATCGCGACTTCGGCCGGTCGCAGCAACTTTAATCAATCTCGAAAAAAAAGGCGATAAAAACAGGAGGGGGCGCAGCGCCTATAAAGCAGCAAGTCCGACTGTTCGCCCGTTGCATATTTATACCACGCGGGCGGAATTTGAATTCGATGCCTCCCCGACGGACCGAGGCTTCAGCCGTAGCGCCGGGGCCAAAATCCCAGCGTGGAGGGCCGCGGGATTTTCACCGTCGCGGGAATTTCGCGCGTGCTCTGCGACTAATGACGGGCTCCTCCGCGGGCTCTTAAAGAGAGCTAGCGATTTTATGCGAGCTCGCGACGACTGCGCCCCTCGCTCTCGCTATACCTGTACTCGTGCGGCGGGGCGCGGGGGTGGCTGGGGTGGCACGGGGCGAGGAGAGAGCGAGCCGCCGGCAGTAAATAGCATTAGCAAGTCAACTAGCGTTTCGCCTCTCCGGGTACTTACTTCTTGAGATTCGAGTTAATTTATACAAGTGGCGCGGCTGTAATGCAGTTATGCAGTTACGACGTTACGCCCGGAGTTTTAGTTTCGGCGCGAGTGCGCCCCCATCCTCGGCCGCCCTCTTTGCCTTTTCTCGCGAAGGCGCGACGAGCGGCCGGATGAGGGGGAGGAGAGCCCGGTAGGGGCCGAAATGGGATTGATAACGCGGAGAGCCGTGGACGACAATGACGTCGTGGAAAGAAGCGAAGCCCGTATTCCGGGATCGTCGTAGCCGCAGGGTGGAGCGAAGCTTATCAACGAAGGGGACTTCATTACGCTCTGGCCGTCGATATCGATCGCGAATCGTGCCAACCCCAATTAAAGATGGATCCCAATGAATTTCTGTTAATAAAAACTGGCTTAACGAGCGGACTCGCCGGGTCTGAGGGGTGGACGGTGCGGAGGTCGTTGACCACTTCTTGCGTAGTTCAACGAAGGCGTACAATTATTCGGAAAATATTATTTCAGTTCTTAGATTGTTTGATATCTATTAATAGGCTTGGTTTCAATAATTGTTGCGCAAAAGAAATTTCTTTAATGCGACTTGGATATTCCAATTAAATAACCATTTCTTCCTTATTAATTTGAATTTGCTGCTTTTTCTTCCGTTCTACGCTCACTTCTTGTTTATTTGCATTTACAAGTGAGCCTGGCAATTCAATCTCTCAAGTCCTTGCTCATTTAAACGACACCATAATGAAGGGAATATTCAAAAACAAAGAATTAAATGAGCTTTTTAGTACTCGAGCTCAGTTTATTCATAAAATAAGCTTGTTGAGGCTTAAGAATACTAAGTACATATTTGTTTTTCTTATTTATTGATTTATTAATGTTTTTAAACTGGTTATATAAATGCAGCTTAATGATAATTCCTCTTCGAACATCATTATTTTGCAATTAAAATGATTGAACTATCTAATCTTAGATTATTAATAATCGTATAATTACTTAAGTAAATAAAAAATGCGATAAAATTGTAAATGCTTAAAATAATTACAATAAATAATCCTTTATATATATACGTTACATTTTATTAGCCGTTTATAATGACTTTCATTCATTTGCATGCATTTTTCAGCGAAGGAAAAATGCTTCACTCTGTATTTTTAAAGAGGCAGGCTTGCGCGAAGCTCAAAAAAATTTAAATACATGCATTTATTTATAAAACTTAATATCAGAGTTGATTTTACGACCTTAAATTACAAACTAAGAGGAGAAAAAAGACCGCCCACCAAACCCTTGTAACTTAGCCTCGCCTCTTCAACTTTCGCATGCTAAGAAGCACTCAAAAAGATCGCCTAGAATAGCACCATCGCGATTTCTCCGCCTGGGTAGCCCAACAATTTTCAAAACAAGACCGTCAGAACAAAAGAAGCAATCGCGGAGAGCCGACTCGGTTAGCTGAGCTCGCCTCCCTCGTAATATGTGCGCGAACGCGAAAAACCCCCGGAGTCCCGGCGGTGCATATACGATTCGCCGAGAGGTTCGACTTCGGCGCGCGCCGCAAGAAAAGCAAAAGGATAAACCTCGCCGCGTAGCTGCCGCAAGCTCCGCAGGCGCATTGTTCCCCGCGCCCACCCTCCCACCCATTGTGCCTGCCGCGCGGCTCGGCCGGTTATTAAGGCTCGCGCTGCTTACCCAAACACGCAGCCCGCGCTCTCTCCTTCATCTCGCGCGGATTTCTAGACGCGCAGCCGAAAAATAGACGAGCCCCAGTGAAATTCTGCCCGCCGCGAGCGTTCGCTCGACTTCCCTCCTCCTCCCTCTCTCGTCACTTTTTTTCTCCCTTATCCTTCGGCTCTCTCCGTGGCCTCGTTCCCCGGCGCTTTTTATTCCGCGACCTCGCCGCAGTCACCGGCGCCCGCGGGAGCGGAGTCTTTAAAAAAGTTTGTCGAACTTCGATTTTTTCGCCCACCCCCGCGGGCTAATTGATGGGCGGGCCGCTGCAGAAGAGGCGCGCGAGACTTTTTTAACGACCGCGTCGATTAAATCCGGCGATACAGAATGCTCGCGCTCGCGCCAAACGAGAGGAGCCGCGGAAAAAAGGGGCCGGCTCTCGCGCGAGGGCCGGCCATTATTCCGCGACCCCGCCCGGGTGCTCTTTGACGAGGGGGTGATTATTATTTGACTTTAATAACGATCGGCGGTCTCTTTCCAGAATCTCGTTTAGCTCCGCTCGCGGTTCTCCTCCCGGTCGGGGATTAAAGGGAGGAAATAAAGCGCGAACTTCGCGCGCCTTTTCTCGCGGTAATTGGAGCGGGGAGACCGAGAGCGACCGATTATTCAGACGCGGATGCTCGCAGTGGCCGCGCCAAGTGCTAAGTGCGTTCCACCATTAATCCCCCGGACGATGTAGCGGATATATTCATCTCTCGGCGCGCTATTAAATCACGGCATTACAACGATTAACCCCGACTGAGGCTAAGTTATAGTTCTCCTCGCGAGTGCGTGTACGAACGGCTTCTTCGCCTTCCCGCCGCGCCGCGTCTGATTTATAATCTATATGCGCCCTCGGACCCGATCGCCGGTCCGTTTTCATTCGCACCCTCGCCTGCGCGAGAAGTTAAAACAGTGCGGGGGGCGAACGGCGAAAGAATAACGAGGTGCGCGCGTTTTATTTTTTCGTTCGTTCCGCCGTGGCAAAAAAAAAAAGGAGAAATCTCCAAGCACTAATGGCTAGACGTGATTGTGCAGCGCGGCGCGGGGCGGAAGCTTCGCCGGCCATTCGTTATTTCGCGAGGGGCTCGCTCTCCTCCGCAAGTAAGGGTCGTTCAGGTGGCGCGCGGTACGGCTGACCGGTGGTTTGCTGAATTAGGGAAAGCGAGAGGGAGGCGGGGGCCGGGCTCCACGCGCGATTTCTCGCTCTGTCTCGCCTCCCCGGGGCTCCCTCCAATTTCCTCCCTGGCGACGGCCGCGCGTCCGCGTCTCGTGAGTTACAATATTGTACGTGGGGAAATTCGCGCGGTAATGCACCCCGCGCCGGCCGTATATAAATCGTTTATTTACAGCCCGGGGAGGACGGGCCGGCCCGGGCGAAAGCTCGCTCGTTGAAAACGCCAGGAAATTCAATTTCGGGTTAATTAAGCCGTAATAGTTCGTTAGCTCGTTTTGGGGCCAAGGCTTCCGGAGGTGTTTAGGTGCGCGCGAGCGGAGGGGCTAGGAATTTTCAATGCGGCCATTGAGAGCGCGAGCCGAGTGCCACGAGCCGCGACTGTTGATTTGACGAATGGACTAACGATGCCGCGTCGGGAGTACGTGGAATAATAAACTTTGGGTTATATAGCTCACTCCTTTCTTTGGAGTAATTGATTTTTTATTTTCTGCGCAAATTATGCGCGGGGAAACTGAAGTTTAGTTATCGAATTTTCTCCTAAAAATAAAATGTCTTCTTATCTAATTCGCTCTCCAAATGAACGGAAGTATTACCGAAGAGATATAGTTTTGTTTTTAATTACCTTATAAAATGAGAGTCCGTTTGTGCACTAGGAACTAATTTCTTGCTCTGTCTGTTAATTTTGAAGATTAAAAGGAATCGAAATTATTTATCGACAACGAAAGCCCGGAATGGATTGGCTTTCGAGACGACTCTATTAAAAGCGGACATAATGCGGGGGACTCATGAAGTACGCATCGACGTGGTGCCCTCCTCTCACTTTCCCCGTCGCCCGTCCCTTATTCCGGTCTCATTCAGCTCGCACCCCAACTCGCCGTGCTTCGCGCGTTCAACCCGGTAATTGGAAGCTTAATGTCCCAATGCGCGTCCCTTAGCGATCTCTCCGGCGTGCAATAATTCTCGCGAACGGATAAATACGGCTGAATTCCGAGGAACCGAGCCGCGCGTACAGCGGCGCGCGTGTACGACGAGCTTCTGCGTTGTACGGATACACGTCGGTCCAGGAAAGAGAGTCGAGTGACGAAATTGCTTTGCTTGCGCTAGATCGAGCCATCGGTGTCCCATTTTCATCGATAACCCCTGCCGCTTGACCGTCGGCCAAAATATCGCGCCTATTACGCTGAGTTATTTTTTTTTTTCGTTTGCGCGAAAAATTGCGCAACTCGCGACAACGAGGGGCAATGAAACGTCAGCCCCGGGAATTACGAACGATTAGTTAGTTATTTCGTTATATATCCTATTATTACGACAGCTTTTTTTCTCTTTTCTTTTATTTGCGGTGTACGGGAGCAATCAGAATTCGGAAAAATTCAATCTCTCTCTCGCAATACAGTTGGATAACTTGATTTATTTCGTTATTAGTTAGATTTATTTGTATGAAAGTAACTTGTGTAGCGAAAAAAAAAATTAATAATCGTATTATTATACTGTCATAATTGAGTGATGTTAGACGTGTGTAAGAAAACACGTGCGACGATGTATAGCCTGCGGTCTTATATCTGCATTTAGTTTATATCACTTGAAAGCAAATCAATAGCAGTTTATTGATATTTACATTAAACTTTAAATGAGTAAATTAATCATCTGTTTTATATACATTTCAAATAATTTAATATTATTTTAAAGGGTTGTTTTGTCGATATTGTTGAAAATTAAAATGTTTTCTTATTTTCTTGCACTAATAAATTATTAATAAAATTTACGTACTTCATCTTTCGCGTGCATTTTTGAAAGCTCGTTTCTGTTTAACTTCATTAGAAGTCTATTGATTTTTACGCCCTTAGTAGTGTATCGATTTCCCGCTCCAGTAGGAGCTCGAAGAAGCAAAGCTTCGCGTCGCAAACAATTCTTCGTACCCCGAGCGAGATCCAGGAAGCTCATCGAACAAACTCGTATACACGTCCTGAGTGCAAATCGTCGTTTTAAGGGTTGAAGTCCTTACCCCCAGCAAAAGAGCCCAACAATGACGACGCAAGTCCGTGCGTACATCCCGACTTCCTCCTCGCCAAACGATGAGGAAAAAAGCGAGAAGCAGAAAGGTGCGTTTCCTTCGGACGGAATAGCCGCGAGAAACAAATGACCCGTAACGCGGACGATCGAACCAGCGCCACCTTACGCGCGCGTCATCGCGGCGAAGATCGATCTCCCCCGCGCGAACTTAAACGAACGTCCCTTTCACCGAGCCGACGAAGACGCGAGCATCGCGTCAACCCTCTCGAAGCCATCGCTCTCTTTTACAATCCGCGCCAGCGCGCATTAGCCGGCGTTATCTCCGCGAATCTCCGGCGCATCATTCACTTTTTATCAGGCGAGAGGACGCACACGTGAGCGACGCGTCACGGGGGCGTTTTGAATTCGCGCGCCGGAGATTTATCCGAGCCCATCGGCGGAAATTCGCGCGGCACGCGAGGAGTCCCCCCCCGGCGGGCCTGCGAGCATATTTTTACGACGCCCGTAAATCAGCCGTCTTCGCCGCCCCGGGCTTGAATTACGAACGTCGTAACGACGGCGAAATGAATTTTTCTCCGCTCGGCGCGCGCTCGATCCTCGTAAATGAGAAAGCGTCGTCGCCGGCCGATGCGTCTTGGCTGCGCGGAGAAACCGCCGGCCGCGCGGATGGATTTTCATTCGGAGAAACGAACGAACGTCTCCCCGCGCGCGCTTTTCTCGCGCGGAGGGGGGAAGGTGCGAGAGCGGTAAATATTTCGAGGATACGGCTGGCGGCGCTTGGCGAGGATACGCGCGGGAAAGGGCAAAGGGCGAGGGAGGTGTGCGCGGCCTGGATTATTAATCTCTCATGTATCTCGAATGTTTTATTTAGGGGGGAACGTGGAAAATAGGACGAAAGCGGGGAAACACGCAAGCCTCGAGCGCTTCGAGTCGCTGCGCGGGAGGGAAGGGGGAGGGTGGCGATGAAAGTGGCTCTGAAATCTCCATGTTTTCCCGAACGTGTTATTGTTGCTGTTTGTATTTAAAGGAGGAGGGAAAATACGATGGGAGGGTCGCGATCACGCGATAACGGCATAGATACGCGAGCTTGCGGATGAATCGGAGGGGGAGGGTGCGCGAAGGTGAGGAAAGGCAGGGAAGCGATGTGAAGTCTAGCCTGATTCTTGTTTGCTCTTCTTTTATTTTAACGCCGAGGCTGGTATCAACGTATGTATCGCTGGAAGTTTTTTTCAGATAAAAATAATTTATTTTGACCTGGGGATCGATGTGGTTTTTAGTTAAATTGCGGTATTTTCTCTGGTCGAAAGCTTTGATAGCTGTAAGGGTGAGAACCATTCATTAGGCTTTTATGAGTATGAGACAAAGAAATAATGCTTTTTTACGATCTTTTTACGTGTGATATTTATAACCTCGGGCTAATAATGATAAAGATTTAGTGATTCTCAGAATGTATAATTTTAATATTTACTGCTACATAAAACACTTCTAAAAAACGTGCATTGTTTATCGATGCCTTCATTAACTTCATCTTTGCCAATCCATTAATTTTCCACTAATTAATCTTATCTCGCCTCTGCTACAGCCAATAGTAAAAATTCAGCAATTAATGAAATGTAAAAACTCATTTCAGCCGAGACGCGGTGAAAAAGACGCCTCCAGTCGTAGGAGCAGCTCGTTCGCTAATTGTTTTTCACCGTAGATTCATTTTCTGCGCCACATCGTTACCGTGGGGCGGCCGCCCTCGTTTCTCCCCTCCGCTATCCGCGCGCGCGAAAGAAGCAATTGGGCGTCGCTCGCGCGCGCGCGCATCGGCCGAGACAAAAATTAAGCCCTCGCTTCTTCTGGGGAGCGCCGATAGCCGCGGGGGCAATTTCGACGGCTATAGCCTTATCGGCGAATCTTCGCTCCCGAGATTTTCGCGCGTGTCCGATTCTATTTTCGTCGTGGCCGGGGCTCGAGCCGCGATATGCGCTTATGGCGCGCCGCATGCGACCAGTGGTGTGACTTGGAGTGATCGCGATATACGCTCTAACTTTGCGGTGTTTTGCCGTGGATTTCAGCGGAAAGATGCGATTGCGAATTCAGAAAATTTATAATATTTCGAATGGTTAATTTTAAATAATTAAAGACACGTCTAGACCGATAACATGGAAATTTAATATTAATTGATTCTTGATCGTTTTTACATCAAATTCAGTTCATTTATTTTTTTACTGTTAATTTATTTTGAGTACATGAATATGTTACGTCTCAATTAAATAATCAAAAATACATTCACGTTTCGTGAACGTACCATTCAATTATATGTAAATCATTCATATGGCAGACACCAGAATCTAAAATTATACTTATATCGAAATATCGCATTCTTTATTGATTATTCAATTAAAAAATCAAATACCTAGAAATAAATAATTTTATAAAATTGACTAGATCTTTTCTCAGCTCTACCAACTTTAAGTAGTACACGGCATAACGTAAATAGTAAATGAAATTTAGGAAACAATATTTTATGCTGCCTAATGCACTTGGAGCAATTTTACTAAGAAATTTCTGACCTCGTACCGTAGAGGCCAGGAGGGTTTATCGCAAAATCACACGGCTGAGCGGTCTTCTATCAGGACGCTAATTTAATAGCATCCAAACTCGTTCGTGGAATATTAATGCCACGCAATTTTACACTTTGTGATTAATGAAGCGACGATAGGAATCAAATGCTACTAACTGCGTCAAAATTTATTGCAACTTTACAAGCATGTAGTTTCGTAAAACCTGAAGCGCACCTCGCAAATGCTAACCGTAATAGTCACCTTAAATGAACTAATCTACCCATACGTAACAACATATTCAAAATTGCAGTATCCCACTGAAAAGTACCAAAGGCAAATTTTCTAAAAAAAAATATCCGTCACTCTACATCCGAGGCAATTAATAACCGCCTCGTCGCGAAGCGAGGCACGAAAAGCCTCTCCGCGACTCATCAAAAGTATCGTCACTTGCGATCTCTTAACCTAATTAGGAGAGGCGTAAGAGAGGGGTTTCATCGAGCAGTCATCGACCGATCGCAGTCGGCTCGGCTGCATCGCCGCGGCGAGAGAGGTGCTCCGTATAATGGAGAAAGAGGTAAATCCGGCTGGCGTCGCGCGGAATGTCACCGCGTCGCGTATGGATGCTAATGCTCTTCGCGGCCCCTCCCCCGCGGCACGCGGGATCATCTCGATTATGCGGCGCGCAGCCGCGGATCGGGGAAGCGCGAACTCTTTGAATGCGTGGTCTTTTCAGCCGCGCCAGACAAAAGACAATCGGTTTTGCGTGAACCCGCGGGAGACGTACTTTATCTCTCTCGTTCTCACCCCTCTCCCTCTTTCTATCTTCTTTCTCTCGCAAGATAGAAAGAGATAGAGAGATGAGAGCGCTTTGACGAGGCTCTTATTATTCAGCCGGCGAGCTATTATAATTAAGCTAATGGGGCCTCGCCGAGATATTTTTAAGAAATTAAAAAGGAGGCACTCAGTTTTTACAGGCGCGCCCCGGCGTACACGTGTGCCGGTATTAAAACATCATTAGTAAATGAGCGACTTGAGCGCGGCGTTGCATTGCTCGGAACTGGAGATGCTCGCTAATTGCGATTTTTCTAGTTTGTGCTTTTTTTTCTAAACGAGTCTTCTTTTGCATTGTACACTTGGAGAAAAAGGATTTGCAGAATCGCTTGAAAAGACGATTGTTGCGTTATCATTGAATTTCTCTTTTAACTGCAGTTCGACAAAACCAAAAAGCTTGTGAATTACGGAGGCAGTCAGGCCTTGCTCTCTCGCATGAAGAATGCAGAAAGGAGCCAAGTGCAGGCGCACATATTTACGCGCGCACGCGATGATTAAACATCGCGAGCGCAGCCATCAGCGGGGCACCAGCCGAGCGAGGGCTTGAAAAAGCCCTGAGTGCGTGGAGAGGAAAATCTCGCGTGCGTCTCGAAATAATTAATTTAGACAAAAAAAAGGCGCAGTGGGCGTCGTGAAAAGCTCATTTAAGAGTCGCAAAAAGAGGGGCCGCGCAGGAAAAGCCTCGACGCGGGAAGAGCGCGCGGCTGCAAAAAAAAAGAGCGAGAGAGAGAGCACCCTCGGAGACGGATGGTCGTTCGAGGAAGGCAGAGGCGCCCCCCGCTTTTTTTTCTTCCGCACCCTTTCCTCGGTCGCCCGGCCGCGTCGTTAAATATTGCTAAATGAATAATTTATCAACGGGGGACGAGATCGCGCAGCGGCAGCGATTTCGCGCTCCGCGATATTTCATCGCCGGCGCTGGCGCGCGAGCTTTCAAGTCGCCCGGCGCGCTAAAGCGAATTAGCGGAGGGGCATTAATAGGAGGGGAAAAAAAGGAGGGCCGGAGTGCGGCTGAACGAGGGTGCGAAGGACGGGATGATAGAGGGACTCGAAAATTTTTTACCTCGTCAGGGCCGAATGCGGACGCGCGGCCTCGCACTCGAAAACATTAGCGTTTGACACCTGTAGCTTTTGCTAATGCTGGATATTTTTTTTTTACGCGCCAATGGATAAAAAACGTTTCTTTCAGTCCTTCAGCGGCTTCTTTTTTAGAGGGATTACTCGATGGCACTTTGGGCGTTAATAAATAAAGGAATTAAATGAAATGGAGCGCGCGTCAATTTTTATGAGACATTTCCGTAATACTCGGCTGCAATTTGCCGCAAGTGCACTCCGCTCGCTCTTCTCGTCTCTCTTTTTTTGTGCTCTCGCTACCGCGCTGAAATTTTATACGTTATTCGTTATCGTCGTTATCACGTAGCATAATTAATTAACGTCATAAGCAGCCATGAACCAACCGTCGACGAAGGCGGGCTAATATAATACTTTCTTTGCGCCTGCACAAAGTCGCGCGCTCATACGTGTTGACGATAATTAATTCGTTTTGCCGAAAGATAGCACCACTTGAATGTTATAAATCACTGCAGAAATTAAAGTCAGTTTTAAATTCATCGCCAAAAAGAGCTTACGCGGTTATTACTCGCATTTTTTTATGAAATAAAGTCAGATTTTAATGGATCCTTTAAGATTAATTATTTTGACTTCGAGCGGATAATTAATATTTCTGAAAATACTAAAAGATATAGATTTTTAAACATCTAAATAACTTTAAAAGAAAATCTCAAAATTTATTTCATATCGATCGATTTAAAATGATACTATGAAATAATAAATGGATACTTAATTTATGATACCTGTGTCCCATTTCTAATAATGAAAATTTGGATTGAAATATTGTTGATACTACATAGTACCTTTATTGATACATTAAACACACGCGTAAATATGGCTTTCAAAACATATTTCACCCGCGTTTTTAAGAGTTATCGTTGCCATTACCAAAATAAATTACCCCAAATAATCTGAGGAGGTGCGTGCTGTTAAGGAATTAAAAAATAGACCTAAAAACAGCAACAATAATGTAGGGTAATTAGTACAGCAGGAAATCACAAACAAATTTGATTGTCATTTTGATACCTGCGAGAATCAGTCATGAGAAATTAAAAACCACTGCCAATGCATTGAAAGGAAACGACTACGTTGTATTTTAAAAAAATGCAGTTGTTGGTTTTTATGTTGAAAACCAAAAAATATGCACTAATTTGAAGGTATCAATATTTAATGAATTCATTATTTTAAATGAATTAGAGTTATTGGATTAACTCAACAATTTTAATTGGGTTAACTTGAATTAGCTTAACTTTTTAATTGGCTTAAGTGACCGAGCACTCTACTGGCTTATAGTTACTTTGCTCATACAGAGCATCTCTCACCTTTGGCAACAAATAAATCGCATTAAACATAAAGTGTTACATTTATATCAATTCCGTAACAATAGCTTGAGCCCGTGATGTTGTTGCACGCTAAACACCAAATGCAGAAATCGTTAGGTTTAATAGCTTTGGCATCTCAAAGGCTAGACTACTGCGCACCTCTCGTCTCTTCCACCCGGGCAAGAGACGCCGCCCGAAGAAAGCACACCGAGCCCCTCGAGTGTAAAGCAAAATGCTTTTCGAGCAGAAAGCCCGATCTCGGGGACTTATTGCTGAGCCACTTGACGAATTAATCGCAGGCAAACGAATTTTGCAGCCCGGCTTTTCAATTAAAACCCTGTCTGGCGATATCACCTCAATGTTGTCCATGTAAATGGCTAATTGCCATCGTTAATTCCAGCTAAGTGGCTTATGGAAAATTCGCGGAATACTCTGATGTGTAGTGGTTTTCATTTATGTTTGATTTATTTTATTAAATACTTCGATTCGATTCGATGTTAATTTAGATCAGTTCGTAGAACTTAATAATGAAAATCTGAGAGCGTGCTGTTTCAATGTGCATGGCAATTTATTTTAATGGCAATTTCATCAGTAAGCAAAGCTTGTGACATATTTAATGATATTTAAAAATAATAATGCTTAAAATGTTCGAATCAAATGTGGGATATGGGACATAAATTAATTGAAGATTAAATTAATTAACGTAAGTAAAATGAAGCTATTATTGATATTTGAAAAATTGAAGAATACCTAAAAAATCCTTCATCCACCGTAACTATAGAACATAATTATTAATTATCCATTCATCTCCTTTCAAAAGTAATATAAATATCATAAAAATGTTCTCACATTCTTTCGCTGCTACGATTTCCAACAATTGGAAATGAAAATGTTTCAGCGTCACGGCAAATTATCGCAGTACCCCGCAGATGACTCGACGCCAAAAAAATTGAACTATCCCCAACGAGATTTGCGTACCGTCGTCATCCCTTCGGACGCACAGTCGGAGAATTTCGCTAACGCGAAAAGCCGGAAGAAAAGCCATTACGCCCGGGTATAAGTGACGTGACGCTTATAATGAAGCGTCGTAAATTAATGCGGCGCGCGCGAGCCCACCTCGTCCCCGGCCTCGTAATGCGCATTGTTCGGACCGGCCCGGGCTTTTACGCGCCCTCCTTGGGTTAATCTCCTGCGAGTCCTCGCGTGGCATTAACTCCGGAGGAGTCTCAGCTGCGGCGCTTATACTCTCCCCTCGAAGAGCTGATGAAATCCGATGGAAAAAAGGGACCTGGCGTTGGAATGGCCGCGCTCTTGTATGCAAATATTTAATTAAAGCGCAGCGCGTTGTACGATGTATGCAAAGGCGTCGGGTGCATATTGCGCGGAAGAGAGAAAGGGAGAGGCAGGCGACGCGTGCAAGTATAGCAAATGGATTCGACGGCTGTAGAGATGCGCGGGGCTTTGGGAACCGAAGGCCAGTGTAAATAGATGATTATGCATGAGCCACGAGTGGAGTGAGTTTTCTCTTGATTTGTGTAACATAAATATATTTTCCGAGATAATTTATTATACAATTTACACTGTTTAGGCGCATGCCGGTCCTAAACTGGGCAGTAAGGCACGTAGGGAGTACCATCTTTAAAGAAACCACTTTTCAGCACATACTTATAAACAAAAAAGTTGTGTGCAACGTAGAGCAGATTCTGGTGTTCCCATGCACGTTTACCCTCTGAAGCGGATTGCGACATTGATTTTTGCTCTAGTTAAAATATACAGGATTTTCAAGGATTAGAAAAATGTTGAACCAACACTATAATGCCTTGAAGCTTATTTCGAAGTCAACATTGTTTTTGGAAAGGAATCTCTATATTGAATTTTATATTCTGAAAGAGCAGGAAATTTTACTATCAGATATGTATCTATTCCACTGAACGAGATTCAAGAGATCAAGAGAAATTAGGGTTACTGCTCGTCTTGCCGTACCCAGACTGTATCTACTTACTTTCAATGTCTTGGATTAAAGTAGTCTGCAATGTTGACGATGAGAAATAAAAAAACTTCTGCTGCTCTTTGTAAATTATCTGGGCAATGCGCATTGAATCGCATTAAAGTACTTAATACTTCAAAAGGCCCAAAAATGCTTTATACCCCTGAAAAGTTTATACCTCAAAATCTCATTACCCGCAAGCAACGTCCGCGCGGCCTCGTTCCCTTAGCATTTCACCCCATTTCCGCGGGAACATTTTTTCCCCCGCTGTCCCTTCGGCCCCCCTGCAAACATAATAATCCATTTTTATCGGCCGTACCGTGAATCACCCGCGGGTCGGGAGAACGGCGTCCCGATTTTTCGCGGCTGCGACCGCACCGCGCGCGGCCAGAAAGAGACACGGGAGTTATTAAAGCAATTTCGCCGTGCGGGCCGAGGCCGAAAAGATGTTAATGCCGGGCCAGCTGTGCGGATTTTCGAATCCGGAAGATAAGTTCGGTTTAATTTGGGAAACGAGCCGGGGAGGTAGCGGGCGATGCAGTGCGCGCGCGCGCGCCAGCAGCAGTGGTGTCGGGTCATTTTATATGCATTTTAATTAATTCCATGCTCCAAAGCAGTGAGTAACAGCATCGCTCCCAATTTCCCTGCCTCCTGCCGGCCGCAGCGCGGCCCCGCATGCATATACGCCCGAACCTACCCTCCCTCTTTCCCTCTCTCTCCCACCCTCCCTCTTTCCTCTTCCTCCTCCTTCCATCGTAACCGCCACCGCTGCTTTACGGCGTATCGTCCAATCTCCGCGACTATGCACATCCGCTCGCCCGACCACTCCCACACGCGCGTTTGCACGCGGATACACACAACCCCAGGTGTGTGCACTGCGCGAAAGTAAAGAGAAAGAGAACGAGAGGACGGGAGCCGGAAGGAGAATGGCACTCTTTACACTTCCTCCTCTTAGTTCGCTCCTGGCAACCCACCCCCTCCGTACTACCCCTCACCCCCCTCCCCTCGTAGTTACACACATGCTCGGGCGCGGCTGTTTGCGGTCTCCGCGTCTGTTTTGTCGTTGCGGCACGGAGCGCCGCTCCTCTGATTTACGCTCGAGCTTTTAACTGCGCGCCTGCACCGAGCGACCCGCGAGCCTCCCGAGTCGTGCCGGTCTACCGCCGGCTTTCTCTCGCGCTCACTCTCTCTTTCTCTCCCTCTTTAGCTCGTCGGCTCTCGCTACCTCGTGCGAACTGCCGGCGGCGCGCGTCACCGCGACTCTGCAGCGCCGGCCATCGCCGCCCTGAATGGACACCGCAGAATGGCAGGATTATGAGGTTATTGACGCGCGTAACGCACCCCCTGGTACCCCTGCATTGTTGCTCCGCTCTTACGGTTCTTGCCTGATGGCGCGGCGTCAAAGGAGATCGACCCCGAGCTTTTCAGGGCCCGCCTCGATGTCCTGCGGAATACAGCTATATGTGGGAGATACGTGGCACTCGCCGTCTGTCCAGTAATTAAACGAGTTTATATGTTTCGTGGGGAAGTAGAATGAAATTATTAAGATTTTTACGTATTTATTTCTGAAGTAAATGAATTATGAGTTTCAAGATTTCAATATATTGTGAAAGAGAATAGTGCAGAATAAAATAGCAGAATTAAACTGTTTTAATAAAATAGCCTAAACTGAGCATAAAATTAATAGGTCCAGCTATTATTTAATTATAATTTAATAGTGATTTTCAAGTACTGTAAGATTACACTTAAAAATTCATTTGATTAAAGATATACGCATCGCGGTATATGAATAGTTCACAAGCTCAACGAGCTTTTAACGCGTAACGAGTGAATTCGAGCGAATCGCGGACTGATAGCGCCCGGCCAATTACACTCGATGGATATACAATTCTGCGACGAGAGGCTAGTTGGACTAGAATGCCCGACGAACTCCAAGGGTAGATTACCCAGTTCGCAGGACTTATCAGGAAAATTCGCCGGGCGTTTCGAAAATTAAAGCTGCGGGTTATGAAGATAACTCTGCCCGACGATTAACTGCGTGATTGTACTCGCTGCACTGGCCCAAAGTAGCCCGAGCACGTCCAAATAATTTGTGATGTTGATGTACTACGCAACGGAACATTTGGCAGAACCGCGTTTACACTTAATTTTTGCCAATTTTTGTAATGATAAAACTATTTCTCTTAAACACTGCTCACTTTTAGATTTTAATAATTGAAGAGTTTTTGAATTCTGGATTTCAAGATTTAGGATTGGGGTTTCTGAGTTCAAGATTGAGATTTCTGGGTTTAGGATTGGAGTATCTGGATTCAGAACTAAGATTTCTGTATTCTGGGTTTAAGAGGGTTTTCAGGGCCCTAAAATTTACAGTTATAGGGTTTCCATATGCAGAGGATCCAGTTTTAGAATTTTAGAGTTAGAAATTTCAGGATTTCAATAAATTTTATAGGGATTCAGTGTTCCAGAGAGTACTACTAGATTTTAACGACATTTACAAATTATTTTAACAACGTGAAATCAAACTCTTGTAAAATAGCTTTGGCTGCTCCACGCAATTGAAGTGCAAATATTGCATTCGCGTAAAGAGAGAAATTTATTCCGCAATAAAAAACAAATAATTCACAATTGATAATATTCCCGGCAAATAATTAAATCAGCGTGGCTATCAGTCGATTGCAGACTCTAAAGTTTGATGGGTATTTACGAGGGCGAAGCGGGCAACGGTTATTGCAAATGATATTAATCGAGGCAGGGGCGCGATTGAACTAAAAGATATATCGATACTTCTCAGTCACCGATCATTATGCGACCGTCACATGCAGTACATCTGCACAATCTGTATTGTACGAAATTGTCACGTAACGGCCAGTGACTGAGATCTATCGATATATCGTTAAATCGTTTACTTCAATAGAGCCACAGCTCGTCGCTTATCGATCGCGAAACGCGAACGGGACATCATCGCGTCATCGGGCTTCTGCGGCGCGCTGCACCTTTTTTCCGCCAGCCACCTTTCCGCCTCTAATTTTATTCCTCCTGAGACGCGGCGACGGTCGTTCGTTTCCTTAGCGACGAGCGCGACAGCCGGTGCCTCGGCCGCTGAGGCTGCCGCCGTCGTCGCTGGTGCACGCGCGGTTTTCTGCGGAGCCGTGAGATAAGGCAATTAATAACATTTCAACGTGACCTCTATTCATCTTCTTTTTCGCGAAACGGCAGCTTGCGGCGCTTGATCTCACCTTTCTTCCTTCAGTTTTATTTTTTGCTCCCCCTGTCTCTCCCTTCATTTTTTCAAACATTGGAGCTGAGAGATAACTACCTAAATATTCCTGGAGCTTTGCTGATATTAATCCAATGAATCCCTTGGTATTTGCTTGCTCAATAATTATCGGGTTAAACATTTTTTAATACAATCGACTTCGGCAGGTATAGTATAAAACATTTATATCCTTTTTAAGGTATAAGTAATAAAGCACATACTTAATTTTTTCAGGTGCCCGGGATAAGGTTACGAGGCATAGGTATGGAAAAACATTAACTATTAATTTAAAAGCCGGATAAGTCACCACTGCAAGAGACAGAGACTAATGATGCATGGAACGATACGCGGGAAATGGATGATCACCGAAGCTACTCCCAAGTGCTTAACGGTTGCGTTATTATATTTTATATACAGCGTTTGTTTTTTTACCTTTTCTCTTCGGGCGCACAAACATAAAGGCTCGTTTTACTTAAAGTATGTAACGTTTAAAGATTCTATATGAACGAAATATTAATTTCTTGTTCACGTCATGTTCCAGATCTGATGTAAACGTCGTTTAAACTTCAATTTATCATTTAAACATTCTACTTTTTTGTACAGTTAACTGTAATTTACTCCAATTATCATTTGTATTTACGTTATTATAATCTTCCGACGATCAGAAAAATTGAAATTTATTAAAGTCCTTAATATCTTACTTATAACGCAGTTAATCATAAAATTTAAAATCAACCTCGCAATCAATTTCAATCGATCGCAATATTTCCGACCATATTTCCTTTTGATCTACAGGATGCGTAAAAATGTCCCGTCGAATGGATCCGTGCAGTTCATTCTTCAAAAAACAAAGACAACGCCATCCTCAAAGTCCAGGCTGCCTATCAATCTCCGCGCCCATATCATTAATTGATCGACCGCATTGGCGAGGCTACCGCGCAATCTCGGTCAGAAAATTTTCGCGCGACGAAGCAGGGAAGCAAAGGGACTCCCGGGGACAGAAAGCGCGTCCATTTGGCTTAATGAAGAGCGGACAACGAGCGGAATACCTGATATCGCATTTCCATCGGGTCTCGCGCACCCACACCCACGGAGCGAGCTCGCGGCGACACTGTTGACATCCGTTTGCGAAGACGGCGCTCACCCCTCCATTGATTAGCTCGTTTCGCTCCTTCTGCCTCCGCGCGGCGCTCGACGCGCTTTGAAAGCAGATCGCGACGCGCGCCGTTCAAAGGACCCTCTAATGCGCGGCGGCTCGCGCGACCTTTCTTCCGGCGGATCGGCGATTGCCGCGAGGCAACTTTTCGTCGGCGAGTCCGACGCTCTAATTAGGTGCCGATGTCTCGCGTGCGGACCAAGTGCGCCGCGGGCACGCGCTGGCGACGACGAACGCGCCTGTAATTTTCAAATGCCTCGGCCGCCGGCGAGTCCGGCCCTTCTAGTTGAGGGCGCGGGCTTAATTGTCTACGTTTGTGCGGCAAAAACGCGTCCCGCTAGTTTATTTGTTCTGCCGACTGAAGGAGCTGTAGTTAATAAAGGAAATTTTGTTGTACGTTTGAGAGTGGGGATTGAAAATAAAAGTTACTCGAAAGAAAAACTTTAATGGCATGTAAAATAATGATATTTCATCGCCAATTCAAAATAATGCTGTCTGGGCCGACCTGTTCAAAAAACTGTTAAATCCATAAATCGCGCAAAATGCTGATTACTAAAATAACGATAAAAAAACGTATATTTCACCTCTCCGAATTCGTGCGTACATCAAATTTTTCCCCCGCCGATTTAAACTCGCACGAACTATTTATACAGGTCGCGCAAAGCGTAGCAAAAATTCGTTTGCGGTTTCCTGTCTTTTCAAATGTCATTCTGTGTCGTCCTAATCAGAATTTTATTACTGGACCGAGCGCGACACTTGCTTCGGTGTAATTGCATCATTTCCTTTGTTGCTTTTTTGCTTTTGCAGGAAACAACGATGTGTAGATACATAATAATATAGTTACCGTAATAAGCCTAGGGAACTTTTTTCCGGCCGGGAGTCTCGAGATCCACGCATTAGTTTTCATTTGAAAACTTTACTAAAACTTTAAGACATTTTACAACAAGCTATGGATATTTTTAATAGGACACTGTTATCTACCAAGAAATATAATTAGCCTGTGAAAAGATATAATTTTAATAAAATTCTCCAGCATTATGACAGAAAATAAGATTAAAATCAGCGATGCGAATTGATCTGCATTAAAGAATCAAATGCCGTCAATAGCCTCCGACTGTATCGTCCGAAGCTGTTTTCGCTAAGGCACTTAGGCGCGAGCGACAAGTCTCCGTTTAAAATAAGACTTTGAGGGGGAAAAAGGCGAGCGAAGGAGAGAGAGAGCGGGAGAGGTGCGCATAAAAGAAGTCGAAGGTAAATCCCAGCTTATTATCTGGGCGTTATGTCGCTCTCGAGCCATCCGGCGAGGATTTTATTTCCAAGACGTCGCGGCGGCTGCGAGGATTGCGCTCGACATGCGCCTGCCTCCTCGAGTTGACGAGGCAGCAGCCGAGGAGACCGGGGAGAGTATTTTTCATAAGAGCGGGAAACGGGGAGCTCGCATCCCATGCCCGCCGAGGTCCAGCTCAGCGTCGTGCGATTGGAAATAATAAGACGGGCGGTCGTCGGTGATAGCGCCGCCGGAGAAGTGGATATTCCTCGTTTGAAATATGGCTCCGATGCGTCGAGGATAATGCTTGCTGCTGAGCGACTCGCTGTTTCACTTGGACCAATTTTGCACGCAGAAAAATTGAATCGCGAAAAATTAAAGCAGCCAGACTGAGAGGAGTAAAGTTCTTTGTTGCGGGTGATTTTTTCAGAAAGGCGGTTTTTAACGCTGGCCTTTAATTTTGGTTTTGGAGGACGAAGAAATCGATCGGCTTGGTGCCCGTAAGTTACGGATCGGCGGATTGGAAGGATAAAAAATGCAAGCTCGTCAAAAATTATCCTCGTTTCAAAATTTATCCCTGGTTTCTCGGAATGGTAAATCCGGTTATGCGAGTTCGAAAGTGAAAATCTAAAGTAGCTAAGGTGGAAGGTATGTTTCACAAATCGAAATCCATGTGGTGCAGATTAATTTTTTTATTATCCTCTATTAAATTTGAAAGAAACATAAAAATAAATAGCTGTAAGCCGAGTTTTGTAAATGTTTAGTGATTTTTACTCACATTTATTCTTTTGGAATTATAAACTATATTTGACAATATTTTATTTTATATTTTTAAATATTATAATAAAAAGTAACAATATTCATTACTACTACAAAGCAGAAAATTTTGTAAAGGATATTTTATTATTTCGCGGCACATAACTAGGTGAAAAAGAGATAAAAAAAATAGGCGTGCAAATTTAATACTGGAGTCGAGCTTGGCTTCAAGCGAAAACTTGTGTATAAATTCATTACTCAATTACTTTATAAAGACGGGAAGGAAATTTACGTAACTCGTGACAGGACGATCGAGTTAATTTGAATTTAATTTAGCCGATGCAATAAAAGGATAATGCAATGTGCAGCACTTTAAAGTAAGTCGTTATTTCGCCTCGAAATTTTCCATTCTGTTTCATCCCCTTCAAAGTGACGAGATTAAAAAATGAGCGCAATATCTCCTTTCCTCCTCGAGTCCAACCAAATTACTCGGAAAGCCTAATGCAAATCTTTTCCTCGTCGCCGTATTTTCTTTTTCATCAAATCAAATAATCATAAAGATAATGTAGTGCGACGCTTTAATCAAGAAAGGGACAAATAAGGAGTGCGCGCACTTCTCCCCCAGAATCATAAAACTCAACAAGGCTGATGTGTCATCAAGATGATAAGAGGGGGGAGGGTAGGCTCCCCGACAATTCCTCGATTACTTCGGGGAAGACGTGGCGGTCGAAAAGAGGCCGATCAATGAGATCACGCAAAACGTCAACGGGACCGCAGCACTTGCAGATTCGCGGGAAAGCCTAGGCCTGCGACGGGTACGGTAGTTGCTTCAACTGGAGGACGTAAAAAAGGGGAGGCTAAGGATAAGCGCGAGATGCGAAGGAAACACGAGTAAAACAGGGGTGGAGAAAGGAGCGGGCGGCGAAGAAGCCACCGAGTGAAATTGCAGTAACGCTTTATCGCCCGAGGCACTGAGGGCGGCTGAGAGGAGGGTGGGGTGTTGCTGCAGCCTTCAACTTTTTAAATTTACGGAGAAGCATTTTACCTTGGAGGCTCCGCAGCCACCTCCAGCCGCTCGTCGCTTCTTCCTTTGTCATATTTGTTTAGCGCGGACGCGTGTACTTACCGTGTTTTCCTCGCGGAAGAATTTTATGCGGACATTTGTTCTTTTCAATTTTTACAGCGAAAATTGGAGGGAAATAATTTTAGGTGCTTTTAAATTGATATTGCTTAAATAAAACAAAGTAATTGATTTAGCGTCAATAAAAGCGAAGTATATTTTCGACTGAAGATATAAATAAGGCATTCGATTGATTCCTTTATAAATAAGTGGCTTGAATCTTTTTTAAAATTAAATGTATATTTCGGGTAATTGCAAAGTAATTTTGGCAGTAATTTAATTAAAACCTCAGACGATTTTAGTTATTCAGTAAATGAACTAATGAAGCTTTCAGTAGTAGTAAATGTAAAGTACATTAAAAATGCAAAATCCTATGTGGAGTTAATACCTGAATGAAATATTAATCTTAAGTAAAATACTAAAAAATTAAATACTAATGCATTGCACACAATACATACGATAAAAATATTTGTTGAAGTAGAGCGGATCTGCGACCTAATATAATTTAAAAATAAATTAGCAGTAAATCTTTAATAGTACTTACATTACCATATTATTGCTATTTTCATTTTTACAATTCGAATGTTCGAAATAATTAGAATAATCTCTGTGTCTATATCCAAAAAATCCTGAAGAACTCCAGATCCATGATAACTAATTCAAAGACTAAACAACGTTGGAACGATCAAACCATCACGAGCAGAGAAAAACTAAACTGCCCATGACTACATTTTCGTTTTACGATCCAAAATCGACTTTCCATCCCTCTCGCTCTCGCTCTCTCTATCTCTCTCGCAGCTCTGTTTTTGAATACATTCCAATAGTTCGTCCACATTGGGCAGATTGATCGTATACTAGGATTATTTAAATTGCTTGCGACATTCTCTCCCGGGCGAGTTGCAAATTTGCATACCTATATCCTCGCGCCACTCGAAATATCTCAAAATAAAAGAGAGAAGAAATGATCGTAGCTCGCAGCGCTGGGAAGGCACGCGGATACTATGCGATGCAGGATAATGCCCTCTCGAAAGTAGCCCGTGCACTTTGATCGTTGTTTAGTGTGAAGTTTAGAGCTCGATGCATCTCTGAAATACGATGGAATTTAGCTTTGTATATAAATACTTATTCCAAAATTCGTTTTATGAACGCTGTAATGTACACTCTTATAAGCGATACAAATTCAACTGAGATATTTCCTTAAGGGATTTTCCTTGTACGCTATAACCGCGGTATACCGTTAAAATAGAGATTTTTTGAAATAAAATATTTCAGTTCCAATTTACTTTGAAATTAAAAAAGAAGAGGTAATACGTTCCTTCGTTTTCAAAATAAAAGTGATTATTTTCCGTTTTTCCGTGTCTACGGAGGTCCGCGTATTTACGAAGTTTGAAAGAGCTTGCAGCGCCCCCGCAATTTTTTCCCAGCGAGAGGTCATCGCGGCGAGCCACGTCCTCCCCGGCAGATAATTTCTTTGTACTGCGTCGCCGTGAATCCCCGTGTCATCGTACCTTATAGAATGCTAACGCGTCGTCTGCGCTTATATCGGAGCTTGCGAGCTTGCGCGCGCGATTCAAAGTGGGCGAAAAAAGCCGCGGGCGGAAAAAGGCAAGTGTTGGCGCTTTTTCACGACTGACAAGAAAGAATAATCACGGCGCTGAATCGACGTTGATTAATGGCATTCCGCCCACTATAAGTAGTTACGCCGCGGCGCCGCCTCGGCTCCGGCGCCTCTGCATCATTTATGCATGTAGCAGACTTGGATATCTTAGATGCGCGATTTTTCTCGTGCCTCTTTATATGCCCGCGAAAGCGAGGCTTTCATTTAGGCGTGATAACTTATTTACGCGGAAAGGCGCTTTAACTAAAGTTATATTCATTTTGCGGATCTCTTGTGTGTACGTTCACAGTTGAATACAGAATGAGCCAAATTAGATCAGACACAAACTGATAAAGCTTTTTTTGTAGACTTTGAGCTAATAGTTAAACTATACCACAAGTCTTTTCCACTATTACGCAAAAAGAAATAGAGTGTATATTTATGATTTGTTAAAGCTTTAAATATTTCGAAGCTATTCAAAATTTTACTCTGATTGCTGTGCATAAAGAAAATTTTTTAAATTATGATAAACACTATAACGAGATCGACCTAATTTGAATAATGACCAATATGTGTTTCAAGTATTCATATAAATGTAATTATTACCTATTTGCAATAAGCTTTATTAATTAATATTCTCGGTTATAACAATATGATATAAACCGTTAGTGTATTGTAGAGCGCGTTCCTCTCTAAGTTGGGGGGTTGCCCTGATCCTCACTGAAAATTCAGTGAATTTCACTGAATTAAATTTACAGGGTACACAATATGAATAATCCATTTAGCTTCTTTAAATAGCCCCCCGCATAGCAGCAGTAGCCTTTATCAATGTTCGAAATTGGAAGAATCTTCATTTAGGCCATTTGAAATTTACGATACTTTCGCTTATTTTGCAAAGGACCATAAACAGAGCCAGTGCATCGCCCTCATCCGCCGTTCTACCGATCTGTTGCTCGCTCGCGTTATTATTATTCCATAGTAATCGTGAAAACAGACGTACGCGTATCAACTTAATGCGATAGATCGATATATGGAGATTGAGCGGGGCGCGCGTGTACGCGGGAACGCCGGTTTATCGTCGAAATTTAATCAGGTAAAAGCTTTGCTTACTTCCTTTTACGGCGCATGTTTCTTTTATCGGCGAATTATTGTTTTCCGCGGCATTCATAAATTTATGGCAGCCGAAAACCCTTTACATGCAAATTACAAAGGACCAAAGTGACCGATTTCGTTGAAAAAATAAGAAAAGGACTGGAGGACCAAAGCGTACAACTCCGGATATTATAAGGTTGGCGACCCCTCGAAACTTCCACCCATCGAGGATGATTTTCTGTGTTAGTAAAGTGTACTTCTTTTATTTTAAATTTTCTTCCGTAATAATGCAAGAGCAGATTTTAAAAGTTATTTACATCCGTCACGTTTGACGGAGAAACTTATAAAACTCGAAGCTAACGTTCGTTCTGCAAATCTGCCACCATAAAACTTCATTAAAAACTTTGATAGATGCCCATCTCGCCATCTAAACCAAAAAAAGCAACTCTTGTTAAAATCAACTTCGCGGAAACTTCATCCTCGCTTCGATCTGCCCTCGTTTGTTTTTAATTACCGCGACCTCCCAACAACTCAATTCAGAAACGAAAATCCCGCCAAGTCCAAAATGCAGCGAATACCCTAGTGGCGCCTCGTCCCTTATCCCGCGGCAGCGTTTAGACGCGCGTTAGCCGTCGCCATTGCCAGAAAACTTTGCAGATCCTCGCGGCGCTCGTTGCACTTATGACTTTCATTTACAGGGGGTGACGAGGGAAGAGGCACGGAGCGAGGGGAGGGTGGCGCAAGCGTCCGCTATAAGTCGCGGTAGCTAATGAGATCCGCGATAATTTGCCCGGCTCCAGCTGAGGGACAGGGAGAATGAGCTGCGGAGGTGCAACTTCTCCCGCGGCTCTCTGTTGTGCGCGAAAATTACCCTCCGCTCCTCCCCTCCAGGTCGAAAGACGCGCTTCTATCCGCGCGCCACGTAGACGCTTTCTCTTTCTCCCGCGGCGCTCGCACACGCGGCGAACTTGAGCGGCCGCGCCGGCTTGTCTCCCGCCCGCCCGCTCGCTAGGGCCAAAGTTTTAAGTGCGAAAATTTCACCCCTTTCACTTTTCGCCCCGCGCGAAAGCTGGCGTATTGCACTTCGCCACGGCTTGCTTCTTCCTACGTCGTTAAACGCGCGCCCGCCCTCGCTCTGCACTTTGTCGGGCGCGTCCGTAATAACTCGTTGTAAATCATGCGCCTTTTTCACGCGATGACGCTGCCAAGCTTTTAAATAGGTTAATCGATTCTACCGTTAGGTTTTATTTCAGTTTCAGTTTGTACTGAGAAGCGTCGCGCTTGCTTTAAACGCGGTTGTAATTAATTGATAAAGGATATAGTGCGATTGGTAAAGAATTTATTTTGTTTTATGAAAAATTTTCTAGAAATTCTGAAAAATTTCTTGGATTTTACTCTCTGTAATCACAAGCTACTTTAAATAACTGATTTCGCAATCACGTTTTGTTCACTTGGTATTTGCATAATAGTAATAATTGATTTTGAAATTAATCAGTACAAGTAATACAATAAATGGTAATCTAAAGTTTACTCGCAAATTATTGCAATATTAAATAAAAAGAAATTATGTAAATATTCAATTACGTATGCAGGATGTGTTTGAAACATGTTGCTCCAGAGAGATAAAAAATGAAAAATTCGAATGAGCCATTTTAACAATGCTCGATTCAGAAAATCCATAATAGATCAAAGATAAAAATGTCGATGCTCCAGTACTTTCGGCGAATGTGCATCAAATAAAATAACAAAGTAGGAAGACAGAGAAAAAAAAATGAAAATGCGAGCGTAAAGTTCCCTCATTTCGGACACCCATAAACCGCTTCCGTATGCAGAGCAGGGCACTGTCGAAATCCAGGCCACTCGAACTCGCGGGGCCGCGGGGAATCTCTCATCCCTTCGCACTCGCATCCCGCGCGCGGGGGCGAGTTTGGCCATTACGCTCGCTCGCACCGACGATCCGTCATTTTTCTTCCTGTCTCCCTCCAGCCGCGCTTTCAGACGCTGCGCGCGCGCGGATAATTGTTCGCGGTTAGGCGAACAACAAGCACGTCAAATGCCGGACGAGTTGCGCATTCGTTAAGCGGGCATTTAGCTTTTATGAAAAACAACGCCGGCGCGCGCGAAACAAAGCAAAACGACGGCGAAACGAAATAAAATGCCCGGCGCGACTCCGGCTGGGAGGGGCAGGTGTAGGGTGAAAAGAGCGAAAAAGCACGCGCGGAGAAGTGGTTGCGCGCCGCCTGCTGCTCCCCGGCTGTATACGGCCCCGCGCGCGAGAGGCAGTGGTCGAGTCAGTTTTCAGGATTTATGCGAGGCACAATGCCTGGGATTTTTATCCGTGTCGCTGGCCTGCTTTTTACCCATTTATATTTAGCTTTGCCGAAAAATTTCGTAAGCGGCCATTTGTCATGTAGGCCGCCGCGGCTTTCCTCGAAATTTCGAGATTCCGCGCGGGACAAATAAACGCGCGCGCTGCTTTGTCTCCGGGAACTTTTGGAGGAGAAAAAAAGCGCGGATTATTTGAAGAATGGGAGGCCGGAGGAGGGAGAATCCGCGGCTCGGCCGGTCCTTTTTTTTCCGCGCCCGCGGTTTCTCATTGTCAATCACAGGCCGGCGCGGCGCTTCTCCGCCGGCGGGACGCGTGTGCGCGACGCGGAAGCCTCGTAAATATCCGACGCCCGAGAGATTCCGCCGCGGTTCCGGACGCTGGCTGACGCGTCGCGCGGCATATTCCACCCGATGGAGTACTTTCCGCCTCTGGCACTGCGGCTGCTCCCGCAAACCCGTGCCACACCTTAATGCACGCGCGCACGCGACCCGTTTCTCTGCACCCGGGCTCGTTCGCCTCTCTGCTCCGGTCCTCGCGACGAGGGAGAGAGAGAGAGAGAGTCTTGCTGCGGCTATGCAGCCGCGTATTAGGATAATGCACCGGCTGCATCGCTGTTTTTTATACTTTTTGTAGGCTTCGACGAGCAGCGCGCTGAGTGGAAACGGGCCCAACTAAATTTAAATCTTTTATTTTTATGCGACATTTTATGCTTTTTTGAAACTGATTTTCAGCATAGTACATGTAAAGTTATATATAAAGATATGTTACGGATACTCGAATTGTCGTGTTATGAAAACAAGAAAATAAAGCGTACAAATTTATGAAAGTAATTAAGTTTTTTTAAATCTCCCTGTGGCCGCTAGTTCCTGACTTCCCGGTAGAAATGGTCAATTTTTAAGTTACGACAAACCAGTTTTTAGCCAGTTACTGTCAAAAAACTGGACACTCTTAGTTTTTGAACATGGCTAGTTGGCGATTTCTACGAGGGTATATCAGATAGATTAAAATTTAAAGATATGCAGTACATGCACATTCAACTTATACACGGTAAGTTACATTTCCATGAATTGATCTCGCATTATCTTATCACTGCATTTGCACCAGTTAGTTTTCTCAGAAATATTTGCATTTTTTTGCCTCGTGCCGAAAATAGTCCATCGGAGGAGGGGTAGAAGGTTGGCGAGGTGCTTGCGCGCAGAACGAGCGCATCGAATCGAATTAATCCCACGAAACTCGTTTGGCATCGATATTGTCTTGAAGCCCTCGCGCGCCGCGAGTTGCCGGGGCTGGCGGCGGCGCCCGTGCGCTTTCTCGAAACTCGATAATTACAATGTTGTTGGAGTGCACTCACACAGTGTCTCTTAATTAAATCACGGGGCCCTCGCCCCGGGAGTCCCGGCGCCGCCGGCTGAGAGCGCGACGCGCCAGCAAGTGTATGACGGAGCGTCAGCGCGCCGAGCACCTGAGGTTTTGCGATTGCGCTCCCAGCCTCCTACCACCCCCCGTCCCACCTCCACCCGCAGGCGCGCACATAGAGCGGGGCCACCTAATCTTGGAGGAGTTCCCCGACACCCTCGGCCTTTTCGCCCCTGCGAGGCAGGCGCCGGAGCACGGCGCGCCCCTCGAATGGCTATCCACTCTTGCCGCGCGCCGTTATATTCGATTGTTTAGACTCAGCCGAGGCGCGCGGCCCGCCGACGCGCCACGACGAGGAGGCATCCGCCGGTAAATTCATGCTCGTTAGTCGCGTACGCGCCGGGAATTAAATTGACGACGTGAATTCGACGCGACGAAGCTTTCGCGCTTCAACAATGATCCTCTTTCGATCGTAATTAACGGGCTCGAGGGTTGCCCCTCCGATTTTTACTCTTGCGCTTTTTATGTTTTCTTAATTTAATCTTAAACGTACCTTAGGTTGGATAAATGTATGCTTGGATTTAATTTCTCTTGGGTACAAAAAGGTCTTTCGGGTCAAAACAAACAAATTTTGTTATGTATTTCATTATACAATAATTTTAAATATTGTGTAAAAAAACAGAATACAAAATTAATACAGAGCTTCTTTAATTGGAAATTTTTAAGTGACATGTGATTTGTCGGTAAATAACTTTTGAATTTAATCGAATTTCGTCAAGAAGTTTTCATAAAACATTTTCCAGTATTCTTTATTTATGCAAAGTTCTGACGGACACACGTTTATTCCTATTTTTTAAAGTTTTACTTCGAGTATCTTATACGGTCAGATGTAAATAGTTCTGTCAGGTCGAGAGTCGAGACTCGCAGAGTCATGTTAAATTTTAGACAATTTCACCCGAGTTACCGGCTGAAGGGTTGTAATCCTATTATTAGAGTGAGAGATATAGAACTAGCAATCGAGGTACTTCCCCTAGCTTATACCACATTAAGCTCAGGACTAGGGTCTATGTTGCGCTTTACGTTCCGGTGACAAGAGATGAGAGCCGAGGCAAAAGAGGAAGCTTCATTTGAGTTTCTCTCCTGGACCTTTGCTGGCGACGACCAATAGTACTTCGTTCTAATTGTATTGTCATGAATTTATGGGTAAATCAAAGTTGTATCAAATAAATGAACACATGGATCGTCAATGGCGTTTCTAACATGAGTTAAATTTTTCTTTTTTATAGTCTATCTTAAAATACGTACTGCAGATTCTAGTTATAACTTTGTTTGCGTATCATGTCAATAGAAAATATAGTAGAGCACAAGTTTGTGTAGAGAAACTGAGTTAGTTATTTGTCTTCATTTCCCTCCTTCTGTATGACACTCTTGTCAGGTTCACCCCTTTATTACAGGATTCGCATATCAATCTTTATTAATCTTACGATGTGTTGTAAACTCCGCTAGCAAAACTTCTGAAATTTTAGCACGTGATTATTTCCTCGTTTATTATTCCTGCCAACAAAAGTAAGTTTCACGCATACCTGATTTCTCAAGAATTATTAAATTATGCTTATATAATATAAATAAAGCAATTTGCTAAAAGGCAATAATTGAAAATAAAATATTAAATTAATATTTAGTTACTCTAATGTTTGTCTTTAATTAATATTTCTGAACAATTTTATTTAATTAATTTTAATGTTATTAAAAAGTTTAGGTCAAAACTTATCAGTCATAATTAACTCAGAGCTAATAATTTTTGACATTATTCAAATAAAAACATTTTATTCCTCTAAAATAACGCAAGAGCAGTTTACTTTTTTTGTCCCATTTTCTTTTTCGCGAGCAGAGTACACAAAGTGCAAGCTTTAAGAGCGTCATTGCAATTTATGATAATCCGAGTACTTGGAGCGCCCTTGCATCGAGTGCGCGCGCCTCCTTGAAGCTGCAATTTTCTTCGGCATATAACAGGGTAATGACACCCTTAATCGAAACGTCGAAACTCATTCTTGGCATTATCCTAATACGCCGGAGTCTCCGTAATGAGGAGTAACTGTCACGGCGCGCACATTATTCATGAAGTTTCAGCGAGCTTCTTTTTAAACAAAAGCAATTAACAAATTTAAATCTGCTATAGTACACGGAAAAAGTGACGCGCTCTTATCGCACTGCGCGTCTTTTAAACAGTGTCCCTATTCTTGTCAAAGATATTTCGTGCGAATGTCAAATTACACAAATCATCAATTAAACGCCTGATTTCCTTATCTAGACGGTTCCTTAAAATTCCTGAAAACGTCATCCGAGTTGGCATTGTTTCCAGCGCAGCCATCGTGGCTGCTTTATTATACGACAGCCATCCAATTACGAAGTATCTAAGGGAGCTTCGCGAGAAATAGGAATGTTAAATGCAAGTGCTTATCCGTATACACAGAGTAGCTGGCGGGGGTGGCAGGGGCAGGCGCGTGTACCTACACTGCACATATTTCGTAAGAAAGTTCTAACAATATCCTTGTTCGCGGCCGGGAACTTCTCGGATGAGAGAAAGTAAGGAGCGCGCGGCGATGGCGGAAGGGGGAGGGATGGGTGGCAGAGGTCGCGGAGGGCTATAGGGTGCGGGTGTACGGAGCCAACAGGAAGTGAGAAGTTGCGCGGCTGTTTCAGGGAGGAATAGGTAAGCGAGCGAGATAGAGCGAGATAAAGCGAGGAGAGAATTGTTGGCCTACAAAGTTCCTTTTACAGCCCAGACCCCGAAAGCCCGGCAGCGTTTTGAGTTCGGTAGCTGAATTTTAGTCAAATACTGGGCCGGTCGACGAAAGAATTCCTATAAATCCTCGAGAATTTTTTTTTTTTTCTCCCGCCCTTTTGCCTTTTTTCCGTTCTCTTTTTAAACGCAGCGCAAACTTGGAAAGCCTAAATGGTATTTTTTTCTCCACTTCCCCTCAAGCCGAATAAAATAAACTTCTTGCGGCGGCCACCGGGTATTATCTAATTTATCGTTTTTTGTTCGGCCGCCGTGGGTGTGTATCGAGAAAAGGGGATGCCCACGGGATCCGGAATTTTTAAGTTGGACAGGTTCGCTGTGTAATTTATTTTATTGCTCAAAGAGATAAAAGTCACACACCCTGAAATAAATTCATACGATTAAAGTTTATTTCGAAACAAATGACATATTTTCATACTTGTGAAGAAATACGCATATGTTACTTATTATCTTTTATCATCATATTTTGATTCGTCTACTTTCCATCTCGGTTGCTACCGAACTGAGGTACCCCGATTCCAACCGAGAAGATGACTCGCCAACTACCAGACTGAGGTATCCCGAATCCCATCGAGACAAACATGCCTGGTCTTGACTACTGGCGGACTGAAGTATGCCGAATCCCTTCGAGACGGATATGCCTGTGTATATAATATAATTGTACTGAAGGAATTGATAAATAAAAATGAGTTGACTTGGAGAATAGGTTGAAAAGATTATGTTGCTTCAAACAGGTGCTCACTCTTTAATTGGAAAAAGCGATCTCTTCTATGTTTACGTAATAGATTATAACACCCTGGGCATTAAAAGTTAATGCAACGTACTCTTACTTGAAACAAAATAAAATAAAATAAAATGCAATCGATAAGTAATATGCTCTTTGTCATGAAAATGGGGCTCAAAGATTTTCATTTTATGATTGGAAAAAAGAGTAATGTGTCCCCAGAAAAGTTTTTGAAAAGCGGAAAATTGTAAGAGGGTGAGATAAAGACGTATGGGTGAGAAAAAAATGTCGAGGATTCTGAAAATGTGCGAAGGAACGAAGGGAAATGGAAGTTTGCCGAATGCCATTACCTCGAGTACTGTCAGTGCTGTCGGCCGCGAGTAGAGTTCTTCCCTCTCTTAAGTTTTTGCGAGATTGAAAGAATTTTATTCTCTGTAGGAATAGAAAACACTGACTAGCTGAGGTAGGGGACTTCCAAAGTTACTACTTCTACAGAATTATTGGTCTTTTAAGAAGTTTAATAATCTTTTTTAATACTTCATGGAGGAAGGTAATGATAAATGGCGATCTGTAAGTATGACGCTTTCCGGAAATAATATTCGATGCCGATAAGAATATAAGGCTTAAAATTTTTAATATTTCCTACTTGATTTTGAAATAAAATTTATCAAACCTTGAAGATACTCGAAAAAAAGTGATTGGAATACTTCTCATACTTTCTTGCAAGTTAACGTCATGTTCGTCAAAACTTTACGTCATTATGAAATTCTTCGTACTTGACTGAAAACTTGCTACGTGCTTCATGTCATTATGGAAAATTATCTCAGTTTCTTAAAAATAAAAGTAGACATCTTTAAACTCAAGAAAGTATTAATGAAGAAACTTAAGAATTTAAACATCGGGCATGACTTTCTTATTTTTCATCTCATTACAAAATTGCACAGTGTAACTAATAAATATTAATAGGACCTAATTGTTAGTACTTCACAACAAATCCCATATAGTAAACAAATCAATATCTCTGCTTTCGTGAAATAATAAGTGATAAAATTATGAAAGAAAGAGTACGATTTCACAATTCAAATTAAAAGCGAATTATCACTCACATTTGTCAGCAGCCCCTTTGTGCTTCCTTCCTGCCGCTTCCGAAGGTGCCATCGGGCGAGCGGAGGTGGCACGAGGCGAGGGCGGAAGTAAGGGCCCTTCTGCAAATTGCGACTCATAAACAAGCTTCGGCATTTATCGCGTCGGGGATGTTCCTGTTGTTGAAAGTGGAACGATGATCGTCGGCCAGCCCTCTCGATCTTGGCGCGGCACAGCCTCCCACGGCAGCTGCTCCATTACCAAAAGCGCAATAAACCCAGTGATCGTGCAGTCGTGAATCGCTCTTGCAAACTTATTTGGACGAAGGGAGGGTGAATAGATCGTCTGGGAATTTTGGCGATAGTGAAGTTACGGACTGTTAATTGCTTCAGATAATCAAATGTTTCTTTATAGTGATTTTATATTTTTCTGAGTAAGATTTTTTGAGATTCCATTATTTTTATAGATTTGTAAACTTTTTGAGTTCTTTGGAGAATATGATGACTTGTATTCGTTATTGGAGAAGACGCTAAGGCGCTAATTTAAATACAGTTGGAGAAGGTTTTAACTCGAGTAGAGTTGGAGAAAGTACTAAATCTCTATTCGGTTGGTGAAAAAGAATACCTAGTTATCGCTTTCTCCAACCGAATGCAAATTAGCGCCTTCTTCAAACAAATTTATAATTAACACCTCCTTCCTTTCAGCCGTGGATTTAAAATACAACTTTTATATTAATTACGGATGTAAATAATAATTCGCTTCAATTTGCGATAATTCATATTGCAGATTTCATTTGTATAATGCGTTTACATAAATTCCCTCAAACGAATTGCGGCGTTTTGCCTCGCTAACTCACCAACTGCGCCAATTAAATAAATTCATGTAACGCAAATAACGACAATCTATCTCCGCAGAATGCGGCGAGCTTCAAAATTAAATTACGCACGCGAAAATGTTCGCGTCCGTGGCCCGTTTGTTAACCCGGCGGTTTACGCGTGCGGCCGCGAAAAAAAGACGGCGCTTGCGACGGAAGCATCTGATTTAAATCAATTATATGCTAATTCAACGGGTTTTCTCTTCCCCCGGAGAAATAAATCTCGATAATATTTCGTACACAAGTGAGAGATTTTTCCGCGACGAGTTTTTTCTTCGTCGTCCCTCCACGCGAATATTATGCCGCGGTATACGAGCAGACCCGGGGACGACGCGACGAAGGGGGAGTCGCTCCGCGTGGATATTGCTCGCGGGCCTTTCTCTGCACATCCGACCTTCAGCGCACCCCTCTCGAGGAAAAAGAGTGCGGCGTCGCATTATCTTCTCTCTCCCTTTTTTTTCCTCCTCCCGACAATCTTGCCAACCGAGTAATAAATTCTCCGCGAGAGTCCGAGAGCCCCCCGGGCCTGCGTCATCCGACGTCCTCGAGGAGGCGCCCTTTGTACGTCGACCGCGAGAGAGAAGCGGCAAATAAACCGGATCGGCCTCGTCGTCGGGATTTCGCGCCGGGGAAAAATCTTTGCGTCACGGCCGGGCATTCGAGTTCGGGCGCGCTCGATTAAATCGACTGCGCGGCCGAAGAGGCTTTTTTTTTATATTCCGCTGGACTGTGACGAATGGCGGAGATTATGCGTTATGATGTATGGGTGCGGTGCTCGCCGTGTGACAGGGAACGGCTAATTTTGCATGATAATGCGATAACGTATTTTCGTGCGGTAATCGCGCAATAAGTTGTACAATGGAAAAGCGGGAGGGCAGGTCGTTTGCAGGGAATTGAGGAGCATTATTTGTAATTTTTTCATAAATCAAAAAACGGCTTTATCATGAAACAGCGATAACGAAAATATCCTCTGCTTTTGGCACTGACAAATCGCGAGGAAATTGAAATTATTAGTGTTATTTATGACGATTAATTAAGCGGCGTTTTAATAAAATATTCCAGGCAAGCTTGTACTTGCAGCGGCGCCAATTTCAGTTGACGCCGAATTAGCAAGAAATCTGTAAATGCACGCAAAGTCAGTGGCAACTGAGAACAATGATTGTTCCCTTCTAGGATTCTCGAGAAATGCGTCACTTTAATTATCGGCATTAGCGCCGTCTTTTCCGCCGTCAGCGCACGCGTTATAAAGTTACAATCGCACAGTGGGGAGACCGGTGAAGGAGCCGCGCGAGACGAAAAGAGCGAAGGAGGGGGACACATGAAGAGGTGGCAATCTATTACCGCGGCAAAGGGGCAAAAGGGCGCGAAGAGGAAATTAGGCACCGTGAAAGCGCGTCGCAAAGGGATTTTACAAAGGTTCCACTTGTTATAACTACCTCTACGCCCTCGAGAGACATATTTCAGCAAGTCGGCTAAATGTCTAACGTGAGTGGATGTAGGACTCGATGCGGGCGTTTTGTCTTGAGATGGGGAAGTATCGATAACAGTCGGCTAATCTCTCCTTTTTTCTTTTTATTTAAATTTTAATTCAATTAAATTTGTCGATAAGTGGGTTTCTTTTTATTTCGGTGAATAAATGAGTGATAAAATCTGCAGATACTAAAATAAATTTGCTGATAGTTACTCATTTTAAAATGCAATAGATTAATATTTCCAACTGACTTATTTAGGTCTTCTAATCCTGTCATTTACAGGTAGTTTATTAATTGTACTATAAAGCGAAAGTGGGCTAATAGTGAATTAGCTTTCTCACAAATATCAAATGAAATTTTGGTGCAAGCCGCGAATAACACAATTGTTGAAGAGCGATTTTCTTCAACTTGACACTTTTATATAGGAATTGCGTCTTAAATTAGAAGATCTCCGAGGAAGTAAATGCGGTGGCGTTCGTTTCCAAAAATATATTGCGCACGCACTCGGGAGGGTAGCTCGGCACAGCCAACGCCACACCGCCATCGTCCGAAACCGAATTTACATTCTACGGGCTTTGGGCAGCGGCCAAATTGGCTGCACCTGATTTCGATCGACATCCTGTCCCCTTCCTGCCCAGCCTCCCCCCACCCGGCCCCCGTCATTATGGTACTTTATACACGGGAGCGGGAGAGCCGGGAGATCGCGCGGACTCGCTCTTCGCGCTCCCGCTTCAGCCAAGTTCGGAACGTTCGATTTTACGAGTAAAAGTTTCAACGACATCCGCAAATGACGGACCTGCGGCAAATGTTGACATTGAGATCTGTTTCCGGCTGTGAGCGCGTGTGTCCCGCCTCGATACGTGCCCTCAATTGAAAAGAGAGGGAGAGCGCGGCGGGGGTGGTACGGTCAGTCGCTCGACCCTCATTCCTCCCTCGTGCATACGCCGGCCGCTCGCTGAAATTACCTACGTGGCATATTTCGCCCGGCCAATATCCGAATTTTATCCGCGGCTCACGGTTACGCGTGCTTAGGTATGTAAAGACTGCAAGACGAGTGCATGTATTTTACGATGGGATTCGCGGTCGGTCGAGCCGCGCGCGATAAAAGTGAAAATTCACGTTGGCCGGGGAAAAAGGAAGGAGGCCCGACAACGCGACGCCGCTAAATGTTCTGTTTGCTTTTGGAAACAGTTATTCCTTTGCACGGGGTTGTCGAGCGAGGAAAAGTTTAATAATGAAAAATTTCTTTCAGAGGGGATGCTTTTTTCAATGTAATTAAATAGTTACCGGGGTTGATTAAAATTGTAATTGTTTTTGTTCTAACCAAAATATTCTCGCTCTTCACCGTCTATTTGCAGAAATGCCAACAAAATTAAAGAGCAACTGTTTGTAAATGCATTTCTCGCTCTTTGCGTTTATTGTATAAGAGTGCAATTTTGATGCTTAATAAAAAAACGTAACTTAATTAATTTTGTAGGAAATGTAATAAACTTTACAGGGAATTCATTACTTCTGCCAGTAAATGAAGCGAAGAATTTGGTGAATTGTTTTTAATTAGATTAGCTGGAAACGGCGGATGTTTATCTTATTCAGGCAAGTTCAGGTAATACTTCCGCTTCCGTAGGGAAATTCTATTCAAGCTATAAAAATCCACGGCTGTCAGCGTATGAAACGTTAGTGCGACTGCGAGGGAATGCAAACACGGATGCGCCAAGATCTAAAAGATTCCAATGCACATTCAAATAGTCTCGGGATACTGAGAGAGTCTGGAAAAAAGCTCAGTTCCAAAAGCTGCTCGAATTGCAATTTTAATTTTCGAGATCGAGTGCCCCGCGTATACTGCAAACGCCACAAAAATAGAAGTTTTAAATAAGTTTTAAGAAAAGCTCAAGTCATTGAAGCGAAAACGGGTCCACGAACAACGAATACCCGGGATTGCGAAGAGCAATGGGACAGGAGTCGCGACAACGCGCGAACAAAGCAATTCTTCCGACTGCCAATGAGACGCGATGAAGTCTAACCCCAGATAAGTTATAGAGCAATTGTTTGCGCCCGATGCGAAATTGATTTCATTGGTTCGCCTCGCTCCTCGCGCCGGGGGTGGGATTCGCGGCGCGACGCACATGTGGGCCGCATCGATTTTCGATTGCGCGCCCGGGAGTTTTGAGTGCGACGCGCGATGACGCCGGCGTACTGGAGGGCCGATTAAAATGCGCGCGGGATACGCGCTTGTATGCGCCGGAGCGATGCAGGCTGCTGAATGCGCCGGCGGCTCGAGTGTCGACGGCGCCGATAGTCGAGCAAGCTTTTTTTGCTCTCGCATTATCACGAAAGCGCGTTAATTAATGGCGCGATTCCACATGCAAACGACCGCGTAATTGAATCGAAGGGAAATCCACGCGATTTGCTTGTCGGTTCATTCGATTTTTTTGTCCCGCGGAATACTAATGATCTCATTTTCACTTGCATTGTGAATGAACAGTCGTTCGTTGTTGAGGGTGCGGCCTGTTTATTGATTTCGACCTCAAATTATTTTTACTTCATCCTTGAATAAATAATTTTTTTAATTAATATAACTAAACAACATGTCACTAAGTAACTTTACAGATAGAAACAACTGGACGTTAAAGCCTTTAACGCAATTTAACTTAATTATCTTCGATGCCTTCCGCAACAATAATAATTACTGTTACCAGATTGATACAATACAGGTCTAACGGAGATTGACACGACAAAAGCCAAATTGGCACATAAGGTAATTAAACCAGATTCCAAACAGGGATTTCCTTTAAAAAAAGCACAGATTGATCTTTAGATTATTTTCTCGATCACTGATTCGGCCATCAATCAAAAATTTTTATAGTTCCCGTCAATTGTTAGAAAACCGCAAGACATCATTGAGAAACGCTAATCAAATTTTACTGAACTAATCGGTAATTTTTACTGTCGTTTCATAAATGTTTTTATTGTCAAATTTTGTCCCTCCAGAGATAAATGCTATTGTCAAATTTCGGAATTTCCTTCTCTTGAACAAATTTGTATTCCACGTAAACATGTTGCACATGGTCCAAGTAAATAAAGGATTAAACGTAACATTTAACAATTTTAACACGTTAAATAAGCCTTTGCACTGTCAAAATATTGGCTGTATCCCGAAGAAACATCCCAGGGGAACGCATCAGCGTCGCGAATACGTTCAGCGGTACGCAAATATTTGCCGAAGCAAGATCCTTGGGGCCAGCCGCGGCATCAAGCGTATGTAAAAGTAACTTTCGCAGTCCGTTCTGTTTTGACTTTGATCGAAATCGCACTCGCGCGATCCTGCCCTCCGCTCCTTCCCTGTGTATGGCACACGCGTTACGCCCGGCAGTTTGTTCCCGACAGTTTTCCGCGGGCATTCCGAGCGTCTTCACCTGCAGGCGCACGCTCCGGTGATCCCGCGGCTCCCACCCCCGCGTGCCTCGCTCTCGCCGCCCCGCGCCTTGTGCATACATACCCTCGCCGCGGCGAGAAAACTCGGCGAGGCGGTGCGCGCGCCCGGTTATACGACGCGCGCGGTAAGCAGTTAGCGGCGCGCACGAGCGCCCGCGCAAGCTCGCATTCAGCTTTTTCAAACGAACTGGAAAAGATGCGTACCTGCGCCGAAATAGTCGGGAATACAGCCGCGGCGAGCCGCGCTCTCGCTGCCTCTAAGATTCCTCTTTGTGCCGCGCTTTGCTGAGATGGCACGTACACCCCACCCGGCGGCTATTTCCCTTCATTTTTTTTCCACGCTTTTCGAGACCCGAACGGATGACGTTAAAAACTTTTTACGAGGATAATAACGTTGGATTTCGAGGTTCTGGTAGAACGAATTGTCATTGATAAAATCCGTTTAAGTTTGCGATCTTTTACTGTGGGAGTTTAAGATGGAAATTCTTTTTTAAATCCGGATGATTTATACTCTCTTTTTTTTTCATGGGTTTTGAAGCTTTCCAATATTGTATTCATGCAGTTGAGTTATTCCAACTGTAGTTTAACATGGAATTCTTTACCACAGGGATCAGCGATATTGAGATTTTTGTCCTTAAAAAAATGACAGAATTGCTATCTTCTCTCGATGACATTCGAGCTTCCTAGAATTATTTTCATGGATGCAGCTACTAAAAAATAAGTAGCGTTAAAATTGATGTAAATTCAAAATTAAACCAACGTCATTGTCTTTAAAACGATCCCTTACTTATAAAATTTTATAATTGTCAATTGACAATTCTCTTCATCTGCTTGTCGCTATTATTTTTAATATTATCTTTATTACGATAAAAATAATATCCTTTATATTGTGGAATGGCGATTCTGATATTTTCATAAGCTCAGTGTTGAATTCAGAATTAATTATTCAATTTTCACTTTTATAATAGTAAAATATTTATTAAAAAAAGGTCATATTTGTTTAGAACTATTTAACGAGTCTAAGTAAGCTTTCGCAGTAAATTTGATCAGCAAAGTACACGATCATTCTGATAGATTGTATTTAAATACTTAACGTAACGCGTAAAACGAAAATCGCTCGTGTAGATCGCTTGCTATCCTACATAATGAAACTACAGCCGCGAATGCAAGTCATACCGAGGCTTGGTCACTGATTCGTATATAATTAACCCACTACAAAACGCGACCAACAATCCGATTCTCGTGTTTGCCCAATGTCCGTAGTAATTACAATTAACAGACAGTGCGTTATCCGACTGACGCTCCCGGGTTTTCATTATGGCGAGTGGGCAAAAGGGGTACCTCTACACCCACCGCTGCAACAATCATTTCTTCAACTGCAAGTGCAATGTTAATGGGATATACGTTGAACAAAGAGTTTCATTTCCTTTGTACTTTACAATATTCTCTTCCTTTTTATGACGAAATATTTTTTACACCTTCACTATTAAATCTCTCTTAAATCTTTTGCTTCTTTGTTAATAATGTAGCATTTTTGCGAGTGATAAAAAGAAAATGGGAATATTTCGTAAAATGAGATACGTTTTTTCAATTAAAGATCCAATTGAACTTGTTGGATCTTACTTGTTTGCATATATTATACACATAAGCTGAGTTGAATATGTTGATTTAACGAGCACCAATGTCGAATAAACGCCGGAGGCTCGTAAACGTAGAAATACTAAAGTTGCAGCGAGTCCAGGTGGAAAACGGCTGCGGAAGACCCTCGAGATATATCGCAGTTTATGAGGTCCGGTGCATACGAAGTCATCTGCGTTAACATTTCACGCCCACTTGCCGAATGAAGGATTGGCCTAATTAGGATGGAGACATCTTAAGGGAGTTTGTACTCAGTTCGTGACTATAACTGATGTACCTTTTGAAAGTAGTTGAAACTCATAATTTTATCCTTACATATTTACCGAAATACTTTGCAGCAAATATTTGAATTCATTTTAAAGTTCATTTATTTTCCTATCTATTATACAGTCAGATATTCTCCGAATAAATTTTCTTTCCAAAAATGTGCAAACATTTCGCCTAATAATTCAGTTTTTTAATTTGAAATGACTTTAATAAGGCTCTTCCTTTCGTCCTTTACGAATTTCAGCGCCAAGATTTCATTATTACAATAACTGTCGCACTTCTTTGGTCCGTACTAGCTGAAATAAAAAAATAAAACGAAACGGTGTAAGGTAACGATGCATGCACAATGAAACAGCAAGAGGAGGAGACAGAGAGAGGATCCGCGCCGAGATATTAGGAGATATTAGGTTATGAGAAACTCGACGGCACGAAGCATTTTAATATCCAGGCTTGCGGCTCACGGCCGGGATATACAAGAATAAAAATGAAAGGAGAGAGTCTGAGTGGAACTGCGAAAGAAAAACTGGCACAGCGGCGCACACAATACCCGCTCGCGGGGCGGGGGGCAGCGCAGGGAGAACGAGAGCCGGGTTCGCCGCTCCGAAAGTCATTCCTGCATTGTACGAACTGAAGAAATGAGCTCCACGCGACGGCATAATTTCTCCCGGATAGCGAAGGATTAACCTCGGGCTAAAGATTCAGAGCGTCGGCGGGATACGACCGGGTGGGGGCTAAAAAGAGAACGAGACACCCAGAAAGAGAGAGAGCCAATTCCTAGTAGCCGAGAGAAGCTTCTAAGTGATACACGCGCGAAGAGGAGCAGCTCCTGCAGGGAGAAGAGGCCTGGGAAGGGTGAGACGCAGCGAGAAAGAGAGAGGAAGGGAGGGTGAGAACGAGCTGGAGGTATTCGGAGGACGTTGAGGAATGGCGCATCGCGAGCGAGGGACTAGTCTTGAGTGTCTGCTGCTTTGCATTTCGTTGTTATTCAGAAATAGTCGCAAACCACCGCGGCTGCACTACCTCTCAATCCTCCACCCCCCGCGGGTGCCCGCGCCCACCTTAACCTTTTTGATAGCAGGTGATGGCAGTGGCCTCTTTTCTTCTAGTTGGAAGCCGGCGCTGCTTCGTATTTCTCGGGGAAACCTCACTCGTCTTCCGCAAGATCTTTTATTAATGAAAACGAAGGAGTTCCTTATATTTTCCCTGGCTACGCCGCCAACTCGATCCCCCCTATCCCCGGCTCCGCTCGCTCCTCCACGTGAAGCAGTTCCTTTTTTTTTCTGGCTCCGCCATCTCTTATCTCTTATTTTCCGCCTCACTCTTTCCCTCAACGATTTTTTCGCCTCTTGTTTTTTTCCCCTGCCCCTGCCGCTTGTCCGCGTGCCCTTTCCTGTCCTCTATTTTTCACCCTGGCACAAGAGTGTGTTGTCCGCGCCAAAATTTAGGGACGTGCACCAGAAATTTACGCGTACTTCACATCAATGAAATTCCAAGTTATTTCGATCGTGTACTTCCCGCTGAATTATTGAGAAAAAGGAGGAAGAAATAAAAAAGGAAGACATTTTTTTTGGGTAGAACTTGCTAGTTGAATTTGTTCCGAAACCCCCGTATTTTGTGTATATTTTAATCAATCCAGTTTTTCCTATGATTTCGTAATTCTCTTTCTAATTAAAGCAATGTCCGACCGAAAAGCTTTGCAAGTTCGAAACTAATTTGTCTATGTACATTTGCGTATGAACTGTAAAATGAGACAATCCTCTTTCGAATCTGCAAATTAGTAGCTAACAACCTTAAAGTCCGCGACACGGAGTACCAAAGAAATTGCCTGTTCATTCGGTCGAGCAAGTTTCCTGCTTAAAAATGAAAAGTTGTTGTGCAGTAATTGATAGCCAACATTTTTTCATTAGCCAAGCGATTTTTGCTGCTATCTCTTCTTCGGCGATGAGGGCCCGAGAAAGTTTCCGAAAAGATTAAAGTTTAATATTTCGTGATTATGCGCAAGCAATATTGCCGTCATCCATTTCTGTTCATTAGTTACGCGACCTTTTACAGCAAAATACTGCAAGCGTAGTCGAAATGTAGAAGTTTAGACGTCGGCGAAGTCGCGGAATTATTAACGAACTTTCTACAGCAAAGACAGTGAAAGAGAGCGGCGGGGTGGTGGGAGGAGCGGGTTAAAAGCAAGTGAGAAAGAGAGACGTTATCCAACCTTCGTAACTCACTTCTCAGTGGCGAAAAGTTAATGCACATATTTGAGTTGCCAAAACTGAATCCTCGGGCGAGCAAAGGGGCACGTGTCTGAAGGTGAATGCGCCTAAAATTTGCAATACAGGACAAGTTCGGAAAAGATCAGCATCCATAATCAAAATTGCTTTTCTGAATGTTAATGCTCACCTTGTGTACTTTGCGTGGAGAGAATGTCGTCTCATTTTGTTTATTTTTCACGAATCCGCCGAAAGATATTCATTCATTATAAATCTCATCTACATAGCAAAGGAGATTGGATTTCCAAAATCAGCTGCGCCGTCTTACCACACGCGTTCTTTTACTACTGATCAGGTGACTCTCAATAACTACTTTAGATTCAAAAAAATGTTTAGATGATTCGAAAAATTTATTTACTTTGAACTCGTTAAAGAAATATTTTGTTAAAATTTCTAAATTGTTTTTCAGTGTATACCAAGCAAACAATTTACTTAACAGTATAAATATTAATAAATTATCTTTCAACCATTAAGCTCTGGATGTCACAGCTTGGTTAATTAACTAAGAGACATTTATCTACTGAATATGCAGAATTTCTGCTCACCTCAAGATTTTCGTGAATCGAGTTGAACGAAGAAAATTCTCATTTTTCCATTACGCAACATTGAGCCTATTCCATGCAACAAACCCCGTTCGTGCCTATTCAAAAGTTAAGTGTTCGCTCACACGAACGTACACACGCGCAGACAGCCGTCGCATAAACTCGAACTGGTGAGGTTTAGCAGTTCTGTACTTTTCTCCCCCCTCGCCTCCTCCTTTTTTTTTCCTCTTTCTTCCTCCGGCTTCTTGCGGAGTGAAGAGTAACGGCTTTCCATGGACTATTAAAAGTTGAGCTAGCGCAGCGCGCTCGCACACTCTCTCTTTCTAAACTCCCTTAATATCCTCGTGCCAACCTCTCCTCCGCCGGCTCCCTACACGCGTCTACTTTCGAATTCCCCCTGGGCCGTATGAGCGTTGAATGTCGGCGGTTGAGTGGAAAACGTGCGAGAATGGAAGGCTGAAAGTTAAAAGAAGGATGAGCCCGCGCAGAGAGAAAAGGGAACGGAGCGAAAGAAAGGGACGGAGGAGAAATGGAGAGAAAAATGAGAGAAGGTAAAAGGAGCGCGACGAAGACGCAAAAAAGGCCCCGGAGTTGTTGGAGGAGGGGCAGCGCGGAAGGAGCGTGTTTTATGAAAGTTTCATTACTTGTAAGCTCGAGATGTCTCATTCGCCGAGGCTCCCCCGCGATGACGGCGGCGATATTCGTACTTTTTTTTATTTTAATCTTTCGCTTTAGATGGAAAATTTTAATATTGATAAAATGAACGTTGTGGCTACGCCGAGATTGAATATTGAGTATAATTCTGTATGCATTACAATTCAAATTTTTCACATAGAGATTTTGATCCATCATTATGTTTGTTTTACGGATACTTTAGTTTAATTAAAAACTCTCTTGTTAATTAACTAACCAAGCATACAAACATTTTATTTTTACCTTTAAATTACAAGCAAAACACTGCCGGTATTTACTTTAATTTGCATTCTATGTTTAAAACATGATTATTATTTTATGTACCAATATTTTTGTTGTATTATTAACAATATTTGAATACTACCTCAAGTATTATTTATTTTGCGTTTAAATTATCATTGTACCGCCAGGTTAAGAGCCATAAAAGTTGTAAAAAATTGATCTAAGTGTAAATAAAATTAAAAGCGAAAATTAAACAAATTTAACCTAACGTACTGTCCTCTGTAATGAAATGCAGATCGAATATCTGATTTTAATTTCGAGCCATTCCAATCGTAACTGCAGGGAGAGAAATTATTTGAAAATTTTGTAAATATTTCGCATAAATGAAAAATTTTTCAAACAATATCTGTCTCAAATACACGATTGCAATAAGCTGAAATTGAAATTATATATTCTTCATATGATGATTGCAGAGGATAGTACACTGTGTTTGTAAGTAACTCATTGTAATTGTTATTTAGATTCCTTTGCTATAATAACTTTCTTTTTATGTTAATTTCTAATTCTTACTTAATTTATTATCGAACGTAAATTTTTTTAGATTAACGAGAATAAAAAGATATAAAAAAGGATTAATTTCCTAAGTCCAAAAGCATGCATGCCAGACGATGAGAGCCCCGTTGCATCGAGCTCTTTTATCCCTATTTTCCTACCAAGTTCGAGTTTCAAATCGTAATTACGTGCTTAATCATAACCGCAAGTTACGTGATATTTCATCTTTTCCTCAAGCAAAATAAATTAGACAAGTATTTGTGCATAAAGTCAGCCACAATAATAAACGATAAATTACGCGATGCATTAGTTATCCCGATAAATCACGGTGATGAAAGAAGGGGCCGTTATGGCTGTATTACAGGCTAAAAAAGGAAAAAAAAACGGTTAATGCGAGAAGAAAACTTATTGTCGAGTGACAATCGTTACATCGTGAGCAGCGATGACGTATTCGCGTTGCACTTTGTCTCGCTCCATTACTTCCCCTCGAGATACGCGCCGATTTCCTTGGATAAGGGTCGCGGGAAGGCGGAGGGCGGAAGACGCAGAAAAGCCATTTTTTCGGAACGAGGCACTCAGTCTTCCGGATGCGCGTGCTCATGACAACTGCTCGAACCCTATAACCGCAACCCGCATTGCTTTGGGATTTGCTCGGTGCACTGCATTTCGCGTATGTGCATTTTAACCTGTTTACATATCTCAGGAGGATCGCGAAGAAATATATTGCCGAGGGAAATTGAAAAACATGCGCTTTTTTGTGAGTCTTCAAGTAATGGTAAATTACAAATGTTAGCATCGTATTACAGTAATTTATTAAGGTAATATTTTTTTAATTGTACATTTCTTTAATATAGTTATGTTGATACAAAATTTTGAACAATCAATTAATGTAGAAGTAGAGTGAATAAATAAAAAATCGCTCTTTTTTTAAAAACTAAGCCAGTCTAAGTTTGTTTAGCTCAGTTTTTACTCGAATCGAGTGGATTTTCGTTATTCCACATTTTGAAAGTGCCATTTATTTTTTTCATGATTTGACAAACAAAGTTTCATTTTATTATATTTTTTCTAGAATTTTATATGAATATCTTTATCACACGAAACGATACCTGATACACACAAGTCCAAACAAACTAGGATCTTTTGCAAAAGCAGCATGCTCTCGAAAAACGTACGTGTCCAGTTTTAAAGGTATTTTCGTTCTTTAGAAAGATGAGAACATTGAAATCATTTCCGAGTGCCCAATTCGATCTCGTACACTTTTTCTCGGCAGCTTTCACACGCTCGCAAGCTTACGCCGCACGCTCGTGCTCGCGAAAACTGAAATATCGCAAAAGGTCGAGTAAAAGAGCGAAAGCTGGGAAATTGTGGTCAGGAGGCCAGGGGGGCGGTCGGTGTCGCCTAGTGCATTTACGCGGCTAATCTCGATCGGCGTAATCGAAAATAAAAGGTTTAGCATTCCGTTCTCTCCTCTCGCTCTCCTGCTTCTCGGTCTTTATCGGCGCTCATCGCGCGAGGCCTCGGGAAACGAGGCCGATGAGACCGGGAGGCCAGAGGAGAGGCACTTAAGCCACGCGCCCCCCCGGTGCCGTCCTTTCGCTACTTCGCCGGTCGGCAGCCCGTGACCGAGTGCTTGTAACTTTACCTCGCCCTACGCTCGTCGTATAATGATCGGTCTTGCGCGCCGGCGGCGGCGGCCCCCGTTGTACCCTCGCGCGCTCCCCCCAAACAATGACAAAGTGCTGCCGGAGAGGATCATCTTTGCTTTTTGTTTGCGGTTTTTGCCGGCCAATCGTGGCTTTCCCGGATAAAGCCGCGCGTTAATTATCGTGTAAACATCGATTGCTCGCACCGACGCCGCCGACGGGAAAGTGTGTTACTCGGAGGTTTTTTTTACCCAAGTATCGTTATTCACCACTGATCGCCCTCTCGTCAATCCATTGTCTTTCCTCCTTGAAACAAATGGCTTTCGAGTGTGCGGGAAAATATTTACATTTAGATTAGTTCTTTCGGGTTTCAAAATTCTCTTGGAATGTGTGCGCACATCTGTGCATCATCCATTTGAATTTTTTCTCGGTCCCCTAGTGTGTACATTTACTAAGATATTCGAAATTTGTTGTCATCACATAATAGATTAAAAATGTAATGCAAATGTTGTGATCCAGCTACGTTAAATAATTGTAAATTTATAAGATTTCAAATAATTTACAAATCGTTGTAGGATATTTGTTCTGACAAAATTCGAGGAACAAACTGATTTGCGTTCGTTAGGAAAAATTGTATGAGTTGGATACTTTTCGTTTAATGAACTATTACTATGATTTAAATTACATCATAAATAAGTAAAGAAATGAAGTGAAATAAAATCAGAGATCTAGTTATAAAAAAAAAGAAATGAAATTAAAGAATTGGAAAAGTATGAACTAGTCGTTGATTCCACCAAAATCAATGGGTTTCAACATCCTTTCGATTACAGCTATAACAAAGCTCCACACTTGCAAAACTATCTCGATAAAATTTATACCCATCGCAACAGAGCAAATATTATTCGAGGGATAACAATTCCCATTAACCACTGAACTCTTCAGTTCTTTTAGGAACCGCCACAATTTTTCACGCAAGACGCTTAATTTTTGCGCAAAGCGCAGCCCCGGCAGGGCGAGTTCCAGCCGCAAATAGGCCGGCGGCCGACGCAATTATTTAGCGGACGCGTATTTTCGTTGACTTTATCGCGAGGCGCGTACGCGAGCGCTCGGCCACGCCGCGGGTCGGGAGGGAGGGCGCGACGCACAAAACAGCGAGGGGGCGGCATACAGGCCGGTGCATTATTAGCTCGACAAATAATCCCCGCGGATTTTACAGTGACAAATTATCTAGTCCCGCTCGCCGGCAGTTTATTCGGTTGGGCCCCGCGCGCCTTGTTTGCCCTTTCGGTTATTATTCGCAGGGGAGGGGTGGAGCGGATCGCGCCGGTCGGCCTTGATCGATTGTGTTTGTACGGGGGATCGGCGCGATGCGAATTTATCGCGACATTACGGCCGTGCTCGGCACTCGCTCAAAAAAGCGCGCTTCCGCTGTTTGCCGAATTGCTGTGCGCTTATGGCGCCGAACGAGTCGGTTGCCAGCGCTTGCATCCTGATTCTACGGTAAAGTCGCTAACAGCTTGATAATTCGGTAGGGATAGATGGACTGGATTAAACACTAAAAAATAAAACATAATAATAAAACTCTATAAAAATGCAACATTCGTAAAAGGAGCAATAAGCTAAAATTTACGCGGTGACAGTCTTCTTAACATTTCAATAGACCAGCAAGATGATGAAAAATGTTCCAGTTGAGATCGAATGGCACAGTTAGTGGATGCTTTACCTGAGGGATGCAGTAAAAATATTTTTTTCGTTAACAAATTAAATAAAGACGTTTAAAAACAGATTGAATTATTGACGCGTAACTTTATCTGGTACATTTGTTGAGAAAATATATTCGGGTTTGCTCTTAATATTATTTCGCTGCATGTAAAATTTGTTTTGGCATTATCTGAAAGCAGGTTTGAAAACCCTTATATTTGTTGTACTATATTCCGCAAACAAAAATATTTATATTGGCGACGGTCTTTATTAAAATTTAAATTAAACGATCTAAAGTAAATGGAGATTTTATTATAATCCATTGAATTCATTAAAATTGAAACATCATTCGAGAAAAACATTCTTTGTAACCTTTACGTTTAAAATTTACGAATTGTTGAATTGTTCAAGAGAGAAAATATTAGAAATAATATTCGTATGCTTCGTCGAAAAAAAAATGAAAGAAAGAAACGAATGAACAGACACAAAGGAGGATAACGATAAGTCTAGGCGAAGAAATTTAAATCAAAACGTTGCGTGAAGCCAGCATGAGAGAAGTAGGGAATTCGCTTCAAAAGAGAGACGCGTGGAATGTTGTACGTTGTGAAAAGTACAGTGCTCATTCAAGAAGATAACGAGAACTTTCAGTACTGAAGGAAAGATAAAAGGAACGGCCTGCAGGTGTTACGAGGAGCAGAGACGTAATCCACAAAGGAAGACTCCGTAACGAGGACCAGACTGTACAGCGGGGAAGAGAACCAGGGGACGTGCTTTCGCGCGTCGGAGGTACAAAAAAAAAGGAATCCACCGTCTTGCTCGCGGGCGGCACTTCAAAGAAATATCGGCAAACGCCGAATCTCTTGCCTGATCTGTCAATTACGGCGGGTGGGTCGACCTCCGACGTCAAGTCGACCGGATGCCTGCCGCCTCGTTGCCACCGGGTTCGTCTGAGTTTGAATAAACAAATTAAAGCGTAAAATTCATAATTAACATTTCGTTATTGCGGCAATTACGTTGCGCGTTATTTTTTTTTTTAATATTTTATCTTCCGCTTGAAAATAAAATGAGCGAATAACGCTCAGCGTAAAATATGTTAATAATACTCTGATGAGAAGCGGCGCATTCAAAATATCGGAATTTGCCCTTCAGTTTCATGGCGCTTAATAAATGCGCATTGATAAAAATCTGGTTTTCAAATTCACCTCCCTTTTATACTTCATTCAGGAAAAATCACTTTAAATTTCTGTTTGAAACAAACCGTGAAATTTCCCTCTTCTCGCAGCGCCACATTTTACGGAGGGACGCGGAAAAACCCGAGGGGGGTGGAAGGGAGGGCGGAGTTAACGTCGCCGTTAAAAGAGTCGGCCAAGCCGGGGCACCTCTGAATGCACGCCGCTGGGCGAAAAGCTCGGCATTCGCATCGCGTCGCCTAAATTTTAATTTTCAAAGGCTGCAGCGACCTGCCCGGCACCGCCGAATCAAGGCCTCCACCCCCACCCCTCCCTTCTGCAGTCCGTCGTTGTCAGTTGCCGCCACTTGGCCAGTGGTTTATGTTTATGCTTTATGCAAGTTCCGTATTAAATTTACGGGCTCCGCGGAGTTTTATGATTCCGCCGGCTGTTAACGCTGTCCCAGATTTATGCGCGAAATCGAAATTAAAACCGCGGGGGCCTCTCCGGCCCGTAATTCTCGCGGCTCGTCGATCGGCGCACTCGAGATTCCTTATTCTTTCACTCGTTTGATTTAGCAAGTCGGAGTTTATGCGGTAGTTACCGGAATGCCTCGCGCGCTCGCATAAACGCACCGGAAGATTACGGCCGAAGGTGCAACCTCGCCCCGGTTATTTCCCGGCATTTTCGCGGTCTCGCTCTTCCCGTCCTTTTTTCCCTTGCTTTTGGAAGAGCTTATCCGGCTACATTATTATCTCGTTTTATAGACATTGTAAAGGCGCACCGATGCATAAGTTGATACGTGCGTTACAGTGTTCCTTAATGCTTGTGATAAACATGTTGTGACGCTGCGACCAGCTTTCATGTACCTTACGTTGTTATTACATGCTTATTAGAGTGTAGAAAGAAACTGTGATAGCACTTTGCAGACGTATGCTGAGATGTTAAATAAGTGCATTACACAAAAAAGTACCAACAATTGTACTATCTTATTCATTAAATGAATTTTAGATTTATTTTTTAAATTGTGACTGATTATAGTTTTCTATTTAATTTTGAATGTGATATTTACAGTTTCAGCAATGAAATGCACTTGAAAAATTAAATGTTTTCAAATTTCACTACGTGTAAAATATTTTGATGCTTGTATTACTTAATCTTAGAGAAAACTTTGTAAAAGTAAAAGAAGCTTTTCTGAAAACGTCAATCAGGAAGAAGAACCCAAACGCAGAATTCCAAATTCACTGAATTCTTCAAAATTCCACAGAATTCCTCAAAATTCCACAGAATTCCACAGAATTTCACAGAATTCCATATAATTTCACAAAATTCTATAGTACTCAACAGTAAAAACTTATTCGTACCTATAATCAGACGATGACATAAATAAGTTCAGACTCAGCTTTTACTATGTTTAGCAATAAGAACTAGATGTTATTGCTAATACACCTTGTATCATCTTTTGATCTTTATGCACTCGCTGTACCTTCTTTATAGTGTTTTGCGAAAAATATTTGAATAATCTTCAAGAAAGTACTAATGGAGTTTTTTTATAACATAAAGTTTACTGTATAATTTGTAATTACGCTTCAAACGGGGTGCTTTAATAATTTAATTATGCAGAGAAAAGCAAAAGGGTAAAATCGATGAAAGGCAATCTACTTATCATTATAATTTTAAAATTATACCTCTCGGTATCTGGCGGGGAAATTTCGAGCCGGCGCACTTTGGTAACGGCGCTGCCATCAGCAGCGACATTACAGCAAAATTACGCGAGCGAGATGAAAGTGTCGAAAACGCACTCTCCGGCGCGGCGCTCAAACGGCAATTAGGCAGGTATATCGCGGCAAAGTCGGCGCGCGCGGGCGCATGCACGCGGCCGAGAAGTAACGCGGGAAAGTCACGCCCCGTGCGCGCAGGAACGCATATATAGCTCGTTAGCTCGTCCCTCACTCGCGCGCGCCTTAAAAGTGATATAGGACAGTAGTCCCGGTAACAGCCGCCGCTGCCGTTCCCTTACCTCGCCCGCCCCCCGGTTGCGCCGGGGATAGTTGATAATATCGGGTAAGCCATTACTTCCGTTTTCCGGGCGGACTCGTATACAGCTTATCTCGAAGCCCGGAAGGCGGACGAAGAACTATCCACGAAATTTAAAGTAAAGTGTACATCCATTTGGCGAAAATGTATATTTACATTTATGCACCGTTTTTCCGCGCTCCGCTTCTTTGCCCGCGCTTGCACGAAATTGTTCTCTTGTACGCCACGGGATGTTTAGGTTCGATTTTCATTAAAGATGAAGGTAGATTGCAAAGGAATGCGATGATCAAAATGAATTCAAAGGTGATCATTTTTCTTTACTTATTTACTTACTTTTTTGTTCATTAGTGTATTTAATGTAAAATTTGTTTACTTAAAAAGTAATGGCTGGCTTCCAAAACTTACGTGTAGAAAAGAGCAGGCGACTTTCCAATGTCCAACTGCGAAATCCCGAGGACAAAAAAACTACTTCAATTAAGCGAATCTCTTCTAATTGGAATTTTCCGAGGGAGGAAGAAGGAGGCGTTATTAAAAATTTTGCTCATTCCAATGCCAGTATTTTGCACTTTTTCAAGCGCTGAACATTCCTCTCCGAAATTCATCGTCTGGGACGATTTATAAAAGGCAAGCTTTAAAAGTAATAACTACTTGGCTAATGAAAGCCGGCGGTGGGGCTCCAATTCTAATGGTTAGTTAGCACAGGCGAAAGACTTATCAGTCGTCGACGACATCGTCGGCCGGTTCTTTCAAAAGAGAGAGAGGTAAAGGCATACAAACTGGGGGAAAATGAGAGAGATACACACAGGGAGAGAAAGAGACGAGGGAAGAAAGAGAGAGGAGCGCGCGAGTCGTTCTCTATGTTTTTCGAATCCCTTCTCATCTTTATTCCATCTGCAAAGCAGGAAATCTTCCAGCTGCAAGCCGACAGATCTTGCCGTGCGTTATTGCGGCCGCAGAAAAGACCCTCGGTCTCGTATTTGACGAGCGGGATGAGTCAAGAGTTGTGGAAATCAAAACGGGTGAATGAGAATGGCGAGTAAGGCACCGTTTTGCTTCCTCTTAGAGGAAGCTTTGTAATGGCGATGGAAACAAGTTTCGAGTTAACACTAGCAGTTTGTTTTAAATTATTGCGAGTTATTATTAAATTATTTAAATTATTACGCTTTAGCGTAACCTGTAGTTTTAACAATTTGCTCACATTTAATCGGGTTGTGCTTAAATTTTTGGTAATTAAAATATAATTTCATGTTTGAACTCGTACATTATAAATGCATAGTTTTAAATCGATAGTTCTTGAAGTTACATCTACACTTGATATATCTGACAATGTTAAGATCTAACAAGTAGGATACAAAAGTTTAGCCCACAAGCAGATGTTCCCATCGAAGAAAAACGATGATCGACTTTTGTGTAGCAGCTGACACTCGAGAAGTTTTCTCTTCCGCTAAAGTTTTTCGCTTGTAAAAAGTTGTCATGCAACTGCTAATTCGTGTTCTTTTCAAATATTATTTCTGTCATAAATATCAGAAAATAGTTATCGGTCTTTACGGTTACGTAAATTTCTTTGTTTGTAATACCTGTATTAATAGATTTTTAAACTGCAAAATTTATCCAATCATTAGTTTATTATCATTGGCTTCAATTAAATGTTGAATGATAAGATAATATCAGTTGATATATGCGGTAAAATAAGGACTTCTAGGAATGCCTGTACAAATGTATCCAGAAAGGCATACCTACGAAATAGGAAAGTCTTTGACAGCGCGATAGATGCCAGACACTGCTAAATTTCCAACTCAAACTAATCCATTTCCTAGCTCACTTTGCCGCGGGAGTTGCTCTTGCACATTCTGAAACATCCTTCTATATACAAGCATTACTTGGCAAATATCTGACGAGCCAAAAAGCTTTTCAGTACTGCAGTTCGTCTCGGCACTCGTAAACGTGAAATCTTAATTGGCGACATAAATATTCCAATATATCTACAGTACCTTTCCACCGTCCCTGTCAAACTTCACGAATTAATTCGAAATATTTTAAACCCACTCAAGAAAAATTATAATAAACAGTCAGCGCATTTTATTTTATACGATCATTTTTTTAGTAGGTTATCTTTAATCTACCACAACTTCAACCGAGTATTACAAAATCCCCTTTGAGATAGGACAAATTCTCGCAATTGAAAGCGTAAGTCTTGAGGGACAAACGCCTCCCCATCTCTGCAAGTCAAGTAGAAATTGCTCGTGCAAGATAGCGTAAAGTTTGCAAGCAATTTTTTTGCTTAAAAAGATGTCTGCCCAGAGAAAGACGGAGAAAATTCACGACGATGACGGGCACACATCAGCGTCTATCTCCCCACCTTCTTCTTCCAGCCAGGTATCAGTGAAAACGGTGGACGGTTTCAAGTAAAGGGACCCTCCCCCCTGCAGGAAAGAAAGATATCAGTGAATCTATTTGTCGCCGCTGCCGCGACAAGTCTGAGAAGTGGCTCATTAAAATCCTATCTTCAGTTTCTTTCACGGCAAAAGGCACCACGAGAGAGCAGGAGAGAGCAAGCGAGCGAGGGAGAGAGACGTTAGCGGTGAAGTCTCGCGACGTCGACGTGAAAACCGAGGCGAGGGTAAAACGAAACGAAGGCGCAACGTTACAAAGCGAGATGGCAAATATGACAAGATCCCCGAGTACACTCGGGGATGACCAGGAAGGCCGGGCTCAATGTTTGTATCTCGCTCTCGACGGGCCGCAAGAAAACGAAATGACGAATGCTGTAAATGACTGCTTTGAATCTCGCGCGGCTCCCGCCCTCCCTCTTTCCCTCGGCTCTCGGCGCTCAGCGAATTAGACATTCCATGAATATGCTGACGAAGAGTAGACGCCGCTCCGGGTCGACTGCGTTTTCTCTCTGTGTGCATAAGTACCGGCAAACGACTCGCTGACGGACGAGTGTCGCAGTGCGGTTGTTATCGGCTTCGTTCGAGAGATCGCCGACTGATAACCGCTGCTCTTTTTTCCGCGAGCTCAATTCACCTTTCTGCGCTGATAGGATGTAACTTCTTCATTTTCTCATTACTGCGATTGACATTTTTCTTTAATAACTGATTATTTGTCTTTTGAAAATTTGAGCATCGCAAACTTCACGCGTTAGATAGGATTAGTGCAGTGAGCAGAATATATTTAATCCACATTATAGGATTAGTGACCTCATTCAGGCAAGAGGGAAAACACGTAAACATTTGAATCTAAATAAGTAAAGTTTGGCATAACCAGATTTAAAACTTTAATTTTAAAACTGTTTCTACACAAAATTACAAAATTACACGTATTTGAATCTTGGGCGATATCAAAAGCTCCGTAACTATTACGGAGTTTTCCATGAACCAGCCATATTCGAACAAAAATTACATAATGATTATCGTGAAACAAGCTCCCATCGTTCCCACCATTAATTAAGTTTCTTCGCGCAATTTTGTGATGAGTTTCATTGTAATTTTTACAAGATAATCTTCCTGTGTGTTACAAGGATCAATAACCCGTTCTTTTTTTTATACCACTACTGGCACTGTAAAAGAGATTATTCAACGAAACGATTCGCTTTTGCAATCGCCAGTTGATTGAACTTCCATTTACGATTAATTGCTATAGAAGAGTACCAGTTTGCCGCCGGTGTTCACTGTGGGTCTGCAGCAGCAGCATCAGCAGCGGCGGCGGCTGCTGCAATAGTGGCAGATGGTGTGCGCCATTCGCGAAAGCGAGGTCACCAGGGTCTTTTTACCCGATTTCCCGATCGTCGGAGAATTTACTTTCAGTGACTTGAATGGCTAGTCTCAGGGGGGTTAACAGATAGCAGTTACCTCCGAACAGTGCGATGCGCAGCTCCTTAAGTTCCTCTTGCTTTCGTGTCGTTTACGTTTTCCTGCCGTTGAACAAAGAAAATGTAAGGTGCCCTTACGAGTCTTTTATTTGAGAAAATGCTATTTCTACATTTCTTTCGCGGAAAGTCCATGTTTTTTTAATATTTTTTAAAACGCGGCTGTTTAAACAGAAATCATCAAAATAGCGGATTGCGTTTGTCTAAAAATTAATCTCTCTATGTTTTTTAAAATTTCTTTTCATGTTTATTAAAACTGTTTTTAAATTTTTACAGTTGGCTTCAATATTTAATTAAAAAAAAATCCAATCTCCACTACGATTTCAATTAAAATGAATATTTATTTAAGAATATTTGTTAGAGTTGTTTGCGATAGAGAATTTATTTTAACTATCTATCCGACTGTTTATCAACTGCAGTGTAATTTTGTAAGAGAAAACGTCAAAGTGAGTTTGCACTTTTAAAAAGTATAAACACGATAAAAAAAGCTCTCAAAACGGAAAATTTGCCAAAAAGCTTGGCATACTCCTTTTTTTCTCTAAATTTGCAGGAAATTCTCGAGCAAACGTTTTCCCTTTAAAGTAAACGGCTCGAGCAAAATTGTATCCAAGAGGAGCTCACTGAAGAAAGCGCGTCTGCGCCGCCGTAACGAAGGGGTGCCCGTATCTGCTTCGGAGGCGTTCGCTTCTGAAAGGTATAATGCTAAAGGCAAAACAGTTATACGTGCATTATAAGGAAGATCGAAGCGGCGCGGGTGGGGGATGGGCAAACGGGAAGCCATCCGAGTGGGACAATTACGAAAGGCCTTCCGGGTAATGTTGACACTGGCGGCGCCGTGAGACTGTGACCCGGTTGCCGGGGCCCGGCTCAAAGGGAGCCTCGACGTCCCCGGCCGATCGTCACCGCCGATAAGGAGGCAATAAGCTCGTCTCCGGGCGAGCCCCTCCCCCCTCCTCCTCCGCGATTCCATCGCGCGGATCAAAAGAACCATAATCGCTAATGCATGCGCCGGCGCGTCAGTAGTAAGTGTCGGGCTCGCCCGAGACGAGCCCCCGCCACCGCCTCATATTCGTCCGTTCGGGCTGATTTAGTGCCGCGCGCCACCCTTTTATCTGGCCGACTGCAGGGCCTCGACTTTTCATCTTTTCTTCTCCTCTCCGCTTTCTTTTTTTTTTAAAGCGAGCGCGCATCGCCCGCCGTGTTCCGGCTTATCTAGCTTTACGATGCGCTGCAATGGTCAATATTTTTTTACTGCCGCTGCATGTCGCCCGCGCGCGAAGCGGAGAGGAAATAAAGAATCAAGAGTCGGGAAACGGTGGGGTGGAGATTGCGGCGAGGCGTCCCCAATGGCGCGGTAATCCGCTTTTAAGTTGACTGCCGCGACGAAAATTTATACAGAAAATTACCTCGTTCGGGGCCGTAACTCATATTTTATCCGGTGGACAGTCGCGGATTGTACGTATTTACAAGGGAACCGAGTGCGAAACAGAAAGTTCCGAAAGCCATAAATAACCGGGACCGATGCTGAGAAATTTACGTTTTTTTTTTCTAAAAAAGAATGAGAAAAAAAAGAAAGAAGAAAAGGCTCCACCGAAGGAAGCCAACAAAGTAAATTATTCCCCCAGTTTTTTTGTTTCTTTCTCGCGGGGGAGGCTGCACCGGGAGGAGTTCCCCGTCGAATGTGTCTTGCCACGGCGAGTCGCTCTCTTATTTATCATCGCGTTACGAGAGGCCCGGCGCGACGTTTTTTCTCCTTTCGACGCGCCCCGAGTGCGAGGTCCGAGCGCGGATGATTTGTGCGGTTGTACATCTTTATGCGGGCGCGCCCGGCCTCCCCTCGCGGCGCTGGCGCTGCCCCCGGAGCCGATCCCTCATAAATCTTTAGTTCGACCCGAAAACTTTCGCCGGGGTCCGAGCCGCGGCGAATGATGTATCGCGTTTTTCGGGCAATAATCGGGACTCGCCGCGGCCGCGATAAAGATGTAATTGGCATTCGAATGCGAGGCCGGAAGCGCGTACGTGCGCCCGATTTTTCCATCGATCACGCGCGCGTTAAACGCGCACGTGCAGCGCCGCGCGCGCACCACCCCCGCCTCCCTCGCCGGTGCCGCCTTTCCCTGTTCCCGCGTCGCCCGGACGGACCGGAGCGCGACGACTCGCCCTTCGACGCGCTCCTTCAGCCGGCGGACTCATCAAACTCTATTAATCATCCGCCGTGTCAATTAAATGCTTCGATGCCGGATAATGGGAAACGCGTTAGCCGAATTTTTATGCCCTTGCGAGTGGTCCACAAGGTTATTATTTCATTTATTATTTATGCAACAAATTGGTGGGTATGTTTGTCAAAAATTAATTTAGTTTCTGATGTTACAAGTGTCATTGATAAGAAATATATTGTAAATCTTATTGTTAATTTTACCTTTATACATTATGTTTCTTTCTATTTATTCGAGGTGAATAGTTTTTACATTGTCGTCATGTGTTATCAATGATTTTATTTTCGTTTCTGAAAAATTTGTATGCTTCGTTGTTTCAATAGTGATAATAAAATAAAACATAAATTTTTAATAAACACAATTCAATAACAGAATTGGCAATCATTAACAGATTGATCTGAAAGTATGTTTTTGAAATAAGCAGTAAACTAAATCCGGCTTATTGCAGCAATATTTCTTTCCCATTATTTGCCGAGCATAAATTAGTCGTCAGCAAGTGTACCTTCTACGACAGATCCGGGCAATAGCATACCGCGCGGCAGTACGACGGCAAACACCGCTAAAAGCTGCACGAGTTGATGTTCGAAATGCGTCCAAAACAAAGGTCCGGATCTTACATCCGGAAAAGTCATTATTAGCCGAGGCGGAACTAAAAGTCGCTGCTTTCGCAGCGCATGCATTTGGCGACGCAGCTGCGACGATGACCGAGTTTTTTTTTTCTTTTCACCGGAGCAATGAGCCACGTGCGGTACCCTCCTCCCCCGAATCCAGATGAGAACGCAATTGCAAACGCGAAATGCACCTCGTCGTGTGCTCGGGACAATGGGTTCGCCTTGCCCCGGCTCGTTTTCATTCAGCTCCTTCCAGATTATGAGTCCGCCGACGTCGCTCTATTACCGGTGAGTTTTTGACCGTGACAAATAGTCCCGCTACAATCGGGCGGGGTGAACTCGGGTGGGCTTGTGCTCTCGACACCTGGAAAGATCTATCATGCTCGCGCAAATGATGCACGAAAGAGACTCTCTTGTACTGCGTGCATTGGCTGCCTTTTTTTACTTCTACATAAAGCGAAGCTTTGTTACGTACCGATGTTTTTTTTTTCGCTTTGTTTCAGAAGTGGGTATTTTGAATTTGGGATAAAATAAGTTACCGTTGTGTTGTCGGTGAGTATAAACTTTCTGCAACTAAGTAATTTGTTACAGATATAGTCATCAACTGTATCTGCGAGTCATGGTAAAATTTATCTAGGCCATTAGATTAGTAGAAGGATGCTATGCGCGCATCTTATTTTAGGACGGCATTTCCACAATCAAATTGTTTACCTATTTCCACCTCACGACTACTTTGAGAGTAAAATGACTCTAATTCGATAAATTCTTTTTTTCTCCCTTTCATAACAATAGATTTCGCAATACCGAAAGCAAAATGGACAGCCTCATTCCGTCATATTAAACTTTCATTTTCCAACTAATATTATCTCTGGTCTAATAAAAACTTCTTGAAGCTCTGGCAGTAGAGGATTCAAGTCACAGATGGTATTCATATATTTAGTAGGAACTAATAAACTTTTTTGTCTGCAGACATCACAAAGAGTTGGAAGCATGCAAGAGCCATTTTAGTTTACTTTTATATTTTCCCAGCAGGATTTTTGTTCCCACTTCCGCGAAGCTTTATATGAGCGACGACGTTTCTCGGAGTCTCGCTTAATTTATTTCTATTAACATTTCCTTGCATTTTCTCGGGTGGCCGCATTTTTTCCTTCTAACACCGTCACTTTTGCGCTTCGTCACTTAGTCAATAAGGGATTGTGCGCTTGCATCTTGTAACGTTTTCCCCTCAACTCGCAACGTCGAGCTTGCAAAAGCTTAAAAATGAATTTACGTCGCTGAAAATTACGTTTTTACGTTACAGTCTTATTTTAGCACATGGAACTTTGAAGAGCGATGGCAAAATCGTCGTTTTCAAATGTTGTTTCTGTTTGTCTTAAACATATAGTTTGACCAGAATCGACGCTATGCAAACACAAGTAAATTTTGCTGCGTCACTGTGCCAAATTGACAGACACATGGAGAGGAGCACGTGCGAACCTGTACGGTCACGACGAACTGATGTCTATTCGCTTGGACGGACGGTAGGGTCGGACCGTCTTTTTTTTGGCCTTCTTCGAGACGGGTGTCTTTGCTAGCGGTACTTTATTTACCAAGGGCTTAAGGGGTACCTCCACAGAGTGGCGGGAGCACGCTCTCGAAAAGCGGCAATTCGGTAGAAAAGATTTATTAATGCCCCCTGGACCTTTCTCCAATGTGAACGTCAAAATGAATTTTTCAAAAAGCACTCGAATTGAACCTATGGGACCACTTCCGATAATATATACGGGCACTTGACTTTGGTATATATAACGTCATTGACTGAAATTGTTACTAGGACCGATTGGTTTACGATACTTCAACAACTCTCAAATTTAAAGACCATGATAGACTCTTGGGAAACTATTGAAGGTTCCAAAGTTATACGAAAATGAATATGTTTCTATCTTAATGCAAATATAATTTCAGTTGGTACAGTCATTTTCTTTATTGACTTGAATCAACATTGTTTATAACTTTAAGATATTTTTAGATTATGTATTTTGTTCGCAGATGTAACTTGATTCTTTAAATTTCCAAAGGCAACATTATTAACACTAATAAACGTCTACTGTGGCATTCTGACGCGTCGAATCTTCAACCTTAATTGCCGTGATTGGAGGTTAAATTCATTAACTTTCAATTACGGATACATTCTCAAGTATCCGTCCCTTTCATTTCTGTAATTACTATTTCTTCCTTCAGTCTCTCTTTCTCATCGATCTCACTTACTATCGAGATCCTTTTTTCACGACTCCGGTAATTTTAATACACACGCAGGAAATGGAAGACGCTGGGAACGGTGTCAGCTAATTTTGGAGCAGCCAGTTAATCCAATTGAAAAGGCATTAATGTACATTGAATTCCGATTTCCATCGAGAGAGGAGCGACCTCTCGAGGTGCTCGATCGAGGGGGTTTATAAATGAAATTTATTCCGATGGGCAAGGGGAGCTAGATTTTTTGCAAACTCATGCCCGGTTGAATTTTACAGTCCAGAGTCCAGACACAAATATTTTTGGATAAAAATATCTTCGCTAAAAGTAATTGACGCTGAACTGTCTACTATATTATTTTATCAGACTTTACTTCATTAAATTAAAAAAATTGAAATTTATAGAAATAGAAAATTTTCATAAATTATTATCTCTTTTTTTATTTTAAATCCATTAATTTAGTAGAACTGAACAATTTAAGTTTTATGAAAATATTCTCTATAAAATAAAACTTGATTTTGTTTCAATAAAATTGCCGAGAGTTGTAATATTTCAATAAATCTGAAATGTACTATTCTTAAAATAATATTCTAAATTCGTTAATAATTTTATTCGTGCATATTCTCTAGAATCTTTGTTTTAAGTTCGAATCTCGGCGGTTTTTCAAAAAAGAAAAAAAGGAAAACTTTTGGATGCAACCCCTCCCCAGTAATAAACCAGCGAAATTCCCCTCTGAGCTTGATAACAAATAAACTGCTCACGCATTTCGAGAAAGAATTCCGTTATCGCGGGCTTTTCGCCTTCCCATCTGTTCCGGAGAGGTGAAACTTTTAGGAGGGTCGTCGGCTGCCGGCGCACTACGGAATATGACCCCCTCAAGATGAAAGTATAATGTCGTTATAATAAGCGAATGGCGCGGCGCGAAGAGACCCAAGCGGAGGGAGACTCGAGTATGGTAATGTTTCAAGAGAGCCGCGGAACCTTTCTGCCCTCCCGGTCTCCAATGCGTCCGCGCGGGCGTTAAGTGACTCCGAGTGGAAGTCCAGATAGCGGACGGCGATATCGCGCTCGACTACCTTTTTTTCCTCCCCTGGCTACTAAAAAACAAAGGAAAAAGAAAGAAGGGAACAAGGAAGCTGGCAGGGATACGTAAACTCCGTTTATCTCGCGGCGGGTCTATCGTCGCTTTTTTCCTCCTTCCTTCCGCGCGCCCCACGGAGAATTAATTCTCGCTCGGTCGGCGTCGATTTTATTCGGTCGCGCGCGGCCGGACGATTTATCATGCGATAATGGCGCGCCGATAAAAGGAGGGCCCTCTCCGGCAAAAAAAGGGCTCCGCGCACCGGCGACCATAAAGGAATGCTCCGGGGAAATAGACCGGCGCTTCACCCGCGAGCGACGTCTCTCGCGTGTACACGGGGAGGAAGAAGCGCTCGTCCGGGGTCTGACGACGCGGCGCACTATTTGCGCGACGGTCCCCCGAGGTGGGCGAGAGGAGCGAGCGACAGTGCCCGTTAGCAGTCGCGGTAGCTTGTAATCGATTGTGTATCTGGAATTTTTCTCTCCGCGGTGTACGATATGTCGATATCGTTCACGGACGCTTGGTTATTTCAACGAGGTGGTGGGGCTGCGCCGATGTCGAATCGATACCTTTTTTACTTCGTTTGCACAGTGGCTTGAAAATTTTGAGCTTGAAAAGTTTATTTTGCCCGCGGAGTTTGTTCGCGAAATATTCCGCTGCGGAAAAATAGATCGCGTTATTTGCTTTTCATTACTAAGGCTTGCCTGTTTAATTCAAGCGATTTGCTTACTGTTTTTCGTTGATAATTTCGACATTATTGAAAAAAATTGAAGTCGCGCGTGTCCTTTATTTTTCCAAGTTTCCACTGCTATAACGATTACTGTAGAGCTTGCAATGATTAAAGTGCATTTTTTGGTGGCAGCGTTTATTCTTCAATTTTAGATATCAACTGAAGCACCTCCACTTTCTTTTGGACTTTTCATATTCTTCCGATAACTTTAGAGGCTCTCGTTTCCGTTGAGTCAATGAGGATCTTTTTACAAAGTTTAATGAAATTAAAAGAAATATTGAACTTACAAAAGTTTGTGAAAGAAAAAAGTTTAAGTATGTAAGAGTTTGTATTCGCACATTTCTTCTTCAATTTACTGCTTCATTTCCGATAACCATAAACCATATATATTTATTATAAAAACTTTGGTAGCCATCATTGCAAAACAAAAGGATCTTATTACTTTTCAGTTACCCAATGACTGAAAAAGAGGAAATTTTTTGTTCTGTGTATTAAACAATAAATTTAACCATGCAATCTACTACTTTACTGAAATTCTTAAAGCAAGTCAATTTATTTACACAAGTGACGATAATGAGCAAAGCGGTGTCCTTTTACGCGAATACGGCCTCGTGACGAGGTCAGCTTATAGTGTATATGACGCCAGCACCTAAGCCAATGGCTCGTAGTGTCGCGTCTGCCCGCAGCCGTTATATTGGACAACGCGCGCGCGAGCTCTCGAGGCCACTGCTCGAAATTAAATTAAATTTAAATTAAGTTCAATTAATTAAGCGGCTTCCCTGTGGGAACTCCGCCCGCTCGCGTCTGGCTGCCTGCCTCGTCCGTCCCCCGTCTCCGTCCCTCTCGCTCTGTATCTTTTGAACAGTGATATCCGGGCCACCGGAGGAAGACCGGAAGCCCGAGGCTCCTTCCCCAGCGCCGGATACATACCTAATGCCTTTTAAATTGGAATTACATGCTGAACTGCTGGATCGTTGCGCGGTGGGACGAAATTGTTGACGCCGCCGTCGAAGTGTGTATACATCCCGGAGTTTGTCCGCGCGGACTCGCCTCGCGCTGTTTGCCCCGCGAGATCGAGGGGGGCGCGAGCCATCGCCATTATCCGCGGACGGAAAATCATCCGCGCGCGTTTAAAAATTTATATGAATTTCGCCGGGGGATCGGCGCGAAAGAACATCGCGAGAGATGGAATACGTGACGCGGATACTACAGCGGGATCTTCCTTATCGGGGAATCACTTTGACCCAGTATTTGCGTTTCCTTATTTCGTGTACACAACGAGTTTGAATAAACACTCGCCCGCGGAGTTTTATAAACCGGGCGACTCCACTCCCGCCGTTTGCCCAGCTTTTCACGGCAACTTTTATGCATTTTAATTTCAGATCTAATGAGTTTGCGAAAGCTTCGCGAGTGCCCGAATGCGACGCGATACCGCGGATGTGGCGGTTGACGCGCCCTCCTCCCCTCCTCGTTAAAAAAAAAAACTGCCCTCGCGGAAGAGAGGCAATTATAATTTCAGGTGGGACGCTAAAAGGCGAACGCGCCAGTCGCGGCGAAACTGCCGCGCGCGTGTAATTCAAGGGGCGCTGCGTTTCCCCGGGACTATCGGTGTCCGCACCAGACGTCCGCAATATTTAAGCAAGTAATTACGTCGTATCGCGAAATCGCCGCGCGCGTATCGTGTGTGCACACACGCCGGCGCCGCGCGAATATTCGGCCCGATCCGACGCGCGCGCGCGGTATTTGTAAATTTTAAAGCGATCGGCCGAGGCGCCGCGGGCGACTGCGCGCTAACCAGACGGGGCGAATACCCGGAAAAAAAGTGGGGTTTTTGCGCGCGGAGTGGACCCGGGGGGGCGGAAGAAAAATAGCGCGCGGTAAAAGCGGCAAAGCGGCCGGCGGACGGTGGCGAAGTTGCCGTGCGGCGCTTCGGACGAAAACACGAGGCTGGCTCGGTTCGGGAATTAAAATTTTCGAGGGCGCGGAAAAGAGAGAGGAAAAATGGGATGAGAGGCCGCCGCGCAAGCACACACCACCTGCCAACGAGAAATTCTGACTCGAGCGCAACACCCTTCTACAATTTGCGTATCTTTTTTACTCGCACTGGCCCCGTTGCCTGGTCCGCTCCTTTTGCGCTATTTTTTTTGCTTTTTTACACTTTTTTTTCCCTTTTTTTTCCTTGATGTTATTGAGCTCAACCAAGCTCAAAAATTTACATTTACTGCGAATGTTTTAGCTGCTTGGTTTTTAAGAGGGCAAGAATAGATTTAAAATTCTGATTAATTTTTTGTCATCAAAATAAAATCTGCAAAATACTGTACAAGCTTCAGCAATGTAAGGTACAGAAAGATTGAGTTTAATAATTAATATTTTTCATTTGCTTTAAATAATTTTGAGATCTTTTAAATGGACTATAAAGAATAACATAAAATATGGAAAATAAGACGATATTTTCAGTTATTATACTTTTACATTTAGTAAGATAATTACATTGTATACTTCATATCAATTTGATATAATTGAGTAACATGCAACTTTTTTATAATGTGCCAAACGTGTGCAAGATAATAATTTATCGATTTATCGTTCATTTCAAAATTTAAATTATTGATTATCCAATAGGAAGAATTATTCATATCCTATTTATACTTACAATTTCAATCTGATCTTTAAAACATTTATTGCCATTAATCAAAATCAAAAAATTATATTACTGAACCAGAACTTCCAACCAGCCATTTATTATTTTATAAATAGTTGATTTTACAAATTTTATGTCACATAAATACGTGGGTAAAAATTTAACAAACGTCATTAAGCTCTAAAAAATGTAACAAAATGGAATTTTTTTCAATGACAAAATAAGTTTGACGTTGACGCTAATAATTCACAAAGATTGTCGGAATAATGCGGTATAAACTGCTATTATAAAATATTGCTTAACTACTTACACATCTGTACATTTTTCTATGGTTACAGTCTGTTAGTTGTGTAAAAGTGTTCTTTAACTAGTAAAAGTCGAGAGAGTACATCGTATAATCGTGCATTTCATTAAACAGCCTTATTTTTATAATTGAAATTTTAATAGGTTGCGAGTTATCACAATCTTTATTCTACTATTTTTTTTTAAAGTACATTTTTTCAATCTTTTTTTCTTTTTAAAATACGGTATTTGAGGATACTAGTAAGAAGAAATAATGGAAACAGACTCGTATCAAGAATAACACCTTTTCCCAATTATTAATAGTAAAAAGCTTATTTTCCAAAGTGTTGTACGATCTAAATTCAACACGAAATGTAGGTACCAAATAATTAGAGTAAAATGAACATTAACGTAGCAGGGTTTACAAAAATGAATCAAAATTACACTGAAAGTTCTTTACCCAAAGATCAGCTTTTAATTTTTAGTTATAAATGTAATAAATTATTGCTAAATTACTCATAATCCACTACCACCTTAACCCATCTTCATACATGTAAACGATATGATTGCTTTAAATTTTTCTTGATATAGCTCTTATCTACATCGAAGTGAAGCAGAATCTTTACACTTCAAATAAAGGATAAATTCTTAATTGTAACAGAAACCTTAAAAATTTTCATTATCGTCGGTAAAATCCCAAAAACTTGAATCTATTGAAGAAACTCATAAAATTTAACCAAAATACGCTCGAATCTACGCAACAACTATTATAATGCTGTGTATCTCACTACGGTCGAGAATAAAATTTCTGCAAAAATATTTAGGCACATACAGGCAGAAAGAGAGAGAGAGCGAGAGGCACTTACACGTGAATGCGTCTTCAAAGCGGGAGGGCGCGCGTGTTGCCGGCCGCCCCGCGGATAAATACCGTCGGTGTTAATAAAGTCTTATCGGCGCGCGGCCATGCGTGTCGACTTAAGGCCACCGACACACTAATCCCTCATGCTAATTTTGCCGGACGGTCGCCGCGGGAAATGGCCGGCCGCTGCGCGGCTTCCGCCGCGCGGCTCTATTTCCCCCGCGGCGGCCCTCCCGCGCGCACGCGGCAAAAAGCTCGAGCCGGAGGGAGAAAGTAGCGCGCGCGTGGCGCAAAGTGACCAGTAATGAAGCTGTGCATGCGAGACAAATAAGGCGGCGGGAAAACAAGAGGCTGCCCCGGCGAAAAGCGCCGCGACCGAGGTGTTTGCGAGGTAATTGCCGCGCGCGCCCCGGCTGTACCTCGCTCGATTTTCTCGGAGCCGTCCTTTTCGCGACCCGCGTATTCTTTAGTCCGATAAACGCGCGACGGAGTTCGAACGCAAAATTGGACGCGGCGAAGAATTTTGATTTTAAAAAGAAGGGAGGGAGTGTGTTTTCTTCGTCTTAGTTGCTCATTTTTTTTTTTAAGAAAGTACAAAAGTGTGCCAAAGCTCGACCGGACGCGCGCAACGCCGTGCGTACATTTTCATCGATTGCACCCTGCGAGACGCCCGGAGATCGGTTCTCGCTTTTTTTCCTTTCGAAGAAGTGTATTGAATTTGTGGCACGTTGATGTCTCAGATTGCGCTATTGTCTGGATTCCGGGCGCTTTCCTTGGTTAAACGCTTTTCTTCGAGAGGTACGCCTTCTTGTAAAAGTCCCAGAACATGTAAAATATGACAACAACGTTGGCCATGTAGATGTACGCCAACGGCTTCATCCTCGGCTGGCAGGATGGCAGGAGAGCTTGAGATGTGTGTATCACCATAATGACGAATTGGATCTGAAATAAGTTTAAGTGATTATTAATTTACGTTCATATTTTTTAGTAATTTGAAGCCGAGTGTTCTAATTCAGAGTAAAATATATGTACTATTTATTAATAGTTTTTTAATCGATCATAAAATAAAAGTGGATATCATTCTTGTAATGAGCGAACGAGAAACTTTAATTCCTCGAATACAAAAAAAATTACATTTCGAAAAAGTCTTCCTGAATTACTAAATGAATTAACAGCATGGAGAACAAAGTTTTGTAAAACGTAACGAACAAACAAGAATCACGATTTTATCAATTTTACAGAAAAAATCGAAATTAAAAATTGATTAAAAAGTGATTGCAAAGACTCGTTTAAAAATGTTTTCTAATTACTTGGACTGCACAACGCCTCCGGTCTTAACAGCTGCTCCGCAGCGTTTCATATTTACAGACGCGGAGTTAGAGGATTCTGTAAAAGCGGCAAACGAAGGTTCGAGACGTTGATAACGCCCGGCAAAGAATTTAAATCAAGCGAGCGTGTAATTCGTCGTTTCAAATCTCATCATCGGATCCTTTCGACCTTATCCTTCCCGACCATTACTAACTACGGCGAGAACTAATCAAAAAGTGGGAAGAGGACGCGACGAGCGGGACGAGAGCTTGAGGGCGCGAGACGGTAGAAAGAGCCAAAGTGGATAAAGTCGGGAGAGAGAGAGAGAGCGGGAAGGCGGTGGTGAAACCGCGCGAGAAAATCGAGAGAGAGCCCCGTCGCGAGGGCGAGAAAATCTTGGTCAATCGATCGAGCGACGTAATTCGCTCGACCGCTTTTAAAATGAGCATCCATCTCTCTTATTCCTTTTTTTCTCGCTCTCGGCATCTCGTGGCCGGCGGACCTCGCCTCCCGGCGACTTGCTTAGCCTTCCGTGTTTCCTCCGGTCAACTAATGGCGTCGCTTCGCAAAATTAAACGATTGAGGGGATGGGTGGAGAGAGAGAGAGAGAGACCGCATAACCCGATAAATCCTCTTTCCCTGTCCAATATCGAAGGAAATAAAAATTCTCCCGCGTTTGGATTATTTAATTAAACATAGCACAGGGCAGTCGCAGAAACTTTTCTCCTGCCTCTACGTGTCCTCGTCGAGTCCAGATTTTCGCTCGGTTATTTATGTCGACCCGGTGTACGGTGCGCGAGCGCGAAAAAAGGAAGGCATATTCCAGTGAATTGGCACATTGGCCGGAGCTGTCGTTTGTGGAATGCTAAAAAGATAGGATATCGTATTGCCAATTTTGCTTAATTAACCGTTCATATTGAATCAACGCGAATAAAATGTACAAAAATGAATAAAATTGTTCAATTAAAGAATGCATTCATAAATCAACTTTTATTCCTAATATTACTCTATCAATTGAAATATTTATCCGGATTTAGAATTTCCATTTTTCTCTTTCTCATAACAGATCTATTCTTTCATAAAATATTAATTGGTAATGAGTAGGGAATGGATTAGAATTTGGATAATGTAGAAACTAAAATAAACGAAGAAAATAAATCTTTGTAGAGCGTAAGTAAGATAAAAAAGAGCCATACCAACTGAAGCATCGTCAAGTAAGGCTTCCATGGTGCTATTTTCTTCTGTATCTTTGGGCCTAAACAGGCTAGAAGATAATACGTGTACATAATAACATGCACTAAGCAGTTGGGCATCATAATGAAAGTCCACATGCCACCTGTAATAAAACAAATATTTAAACAAATATTCACGATGTAATAATTCAAAAACAAATAATATTTTTTAATTGACATTTTAATTATTAAAAGAAATATCATTGCGTATAGGCGCATATTGATAACAATGTTCATGAATGGTAATTAATGTAATTAAACTGAATTTTTCAGCACATTTCAATTTACTTCAATAGAGTTTATTAATCAAGAATGACTGTGCACCTGGAGCATATTTGCAGGCTATCCACGCAAGGCTTACTGTGGTGACGTGATGATAAATGTGCAGAAATGAACACTGATTGTATTTCTTCCTGAGAACGAAAATAACGGTATCCCCGAGCTCCGCAATTTTTAGCAGCATTATCCACCAGACCCATCGTGCCATCTAAATAATGAGCATTGAATTAAATTTTCTTCAAATTAAAACATCGCTAATTTGGAAAAATGAAAAGCTCGAACGAATTCAATTAGGGAATAATAACGAGAAAGATGACTCAACGATTTAGAGGATAATAATAATTTATAAATATGATTATTATTCCGCTAATTCAAATATCTGGCTGTACCCAGACGTTTTAATTTCAAATAGGTTTAAATACCTTTAAAATAAACATTGTAAGTTTACATTATTTGCATACACTATTTCTGTTAAAATTGTTTTCGAGGTTCTTCGTGAAAAATATTAATTTACCCCTCGAGATTAAATGTTGACCTTTTATGATTATTAAAACGTTAACGTGTTTAATACACTTACACTGATTGCTTCCGGATTTAAGGAATAATCAACTGGCTCGCATCCCCATGATAAATTTGTTGTAAAACCTGAAGTAAGAAGCTGAAAAAAAAACATTGTTTATTTTAAAGCTTATTTTTTATTAAACATTTTTTTATGAGAGATATTATCAAAATTCTTTATTGTTTGAATGTACGATTGAACGTACCGCGAACAATATATCGTTAGCTTTACTATGCGACGCATTTATATACAATTCAATGCTTGTCCGACTTAATTCTTACGTTAAAAGATTATTCGAATCCGGTGGACTTACCCCGTAGAAAACAGTAGCGCTGCAAATAGCTACTGCAACATTATAAACTATCATAAAATTGTAAAGATTGTACGGTGGTCGATCCCTCATGTACCTCGGGCCCAGCTGCAGTACGAAGAGTAGGTAAGCGAGGAGAATCAGTGATACAGGAAACGGACTTGCCATCATTGGCCAATCAGCCACCCTTGGATCTGAGAATAAGGGGAGAAAATTTTTTACATTCAATTAACTTAATTAGCTACGGGAGGCACCATTTATGAAACTCGTGATCTAAATTTATCGTCACGTGATAAGCTTCCACAAACCAAAATAGTCTTTACAACGATATTTTAAAGATTTTTTCAATGGATTTTTTATAAATTATTTGCGATATTTTTTGCACTTTAATACCATGATTGAACAAATGTTGTGTTTTAAATTTCTATTTTATTTACTAATTTTATTTTCATGAAAATGAGCAATTAATTAAATGTACACTTTTATTTTTTAAAATTCATTGACATGCGCAAAATCGGAAATATATTTAAAACAGTATAAAGATTAAAAAATAAATAATAAATGAGTTTTTCGACACGTTTTCGATAAACTACCTACTTGGTCTCAATAAACTACCTGCTTGTTTTTCATAATTTATATTAATTTAAACAAATGTTGTAACATTAATTAAACGAAAACAGTAGATAATTTAATGAAACTTTAAATATTTCATGAAAACTGCAGTAATCGAAAATGAAAAAGCAAACGTGGTGATTAAAACTGATAAATAAACTCGATATGTTCACGTTGCATTTTCACCAAGTTATTTTTAGCCGTGGATAATTCAACAGCGGCGACGCGTATAATGAACCAACTATTAACGAAGGCTAAGAGGATGTATCGCACACAGGGCTGTTAAATCCTCTTGCCGTAACTTACCTGATATTTCCTCCACGAGGTAGTGATACGCCTCTGCGGGCCCCATGTCCTGTCGGACAGAAAATACGAAATCGATTAGGCTTCCACTCCGATTTTACCGACGTCGACGGCGATCGAGTTTCGCGCGGACGCCAGCTCGCACGGCCGACGGAGCCAAGCGCGACGTTAAAATAAAACAAAAAAAAACGTGGAAAAGAAAGAAAACTAAAAACGCCGAAGTAAAAAAAACTTTGGATCAAGAAAATTGAAACGTGCGGCCTGGGACGCGCGCGCTCGTACGCGCGTGTACTACGGCGCGCGCACACATGAACGGCTCGGGCCGCGGGGGAACGGACACAGACGGACGCGCGCGCGCACGAGACGAAGGAAGATGAAGCCGACCCCTCGCGATCGTCGTCGCCGAGGGCCGATCGGGGAATGACAAAGTGACAAGTTAACGGAAGCGAAAGCAGGTTGCAAACTCATGCGTCATGTGGGACCCGGTGGCGAGGAGTGTGCGAGCCCTCGCTCGCGTGTCTCCCCGTGTCTGTCGGCCCGTACGTGCCTGTGCGAGCCGCTGTGTGGGTGTACGCGCCGAGAGCCATTTACGTGTACACACGCTGAGGCCGCACCGACGCTGGATTACACGGGCGCGCCGTACACGGATTTTCATCGGCTCCGCTTTAAACGGCCGAAGCGCAGCGCGAAACCCGTGTTTACTATTTCAATTTGGGAAAAAAAGTGTCGGTCCCCTACGCCGTATTCTAATTTCGCGCCGCGTGCGCGATATTATTGCTCGCCTATTGTTCCGCTTCGCCGGATGAAAATTTTAATACGCAGAGCGGGTGCATCGCGTTTGAAATTAGGAATGTCTTTTTGCTGTTATTCGGAATGGAAATATTTCCCGGCGAGCCGAGAATTGCCGCGTTGACTCGGCGAGGAGGCATTGTGCTTTTTTTCCAAAGAAAAGTATCGTTCTTTAAAGCTGAAGAGTGCAATTTTCGCATATATGACGATAATTAAATATAATGTGCAGATTAGCCGATGAGACAAAAGTTAATGTTGGAAAGTAATTAAAAGAAGCTTAGACCTTTAGTTTGCAATAATTTCCAAGAAATTATTCATTTTAATTTTAATAATGTTTGGTTACAATTATTGCAACAATTTAATAAATTTTAACCAATTTATAGTATTACTTGTAATAATATGATACTTTAAATATATGGTTTCGTATAATTAGATAGTAATATAATAATTCAATGATTTTAATTACAAAATTATCTTTTTGAAGTAAATATTATTCATTTTTTTAGAGATTACTGTTACGCATAGTATGGAACTATGTACGAGGATGTAGTCACACATACGATGCAGGTCCATACTGCATATCAATGGATCTAAACATTTCAATTTACCATGAATCAAATCTGTTAACTGCTACGTCCCGAGCGGTTAAGACGCAACTTTACGCAAAATTTAAGCCCGCGTGGAGGGCAGCTTTTCGCCAACGTTGCGGGTGTCACAGGAGGCCTCGTTCGCATCACACGTACTCTGCATACCAGGGGCATTGACACTTACTCTATGTGTCTCTTTTTGGCTGCTACACCGACGCGGAAGCGCGATCTACGGCTCCTTTACTCAGCTGGGCTGCGCGACTCCTTCGGCGACCACTTGGCTGCAGGGCTGCGCGAACGCGAAGGGTTGCGACGTTTGGCGGCGAGCGGATGAAGGACAGGGATGGGTGTTATGCGTGTCACTCTCGCAGGTGCACACGATAATTCACATTGGCTTCGCCGTAAGCCAGACCGTCGTGAACTGGCGATGCGCGGACCCGTCGAGCTCGTCGGGTCCGCCGCAACCGTCGCTGACGATAACGGCTGGTCCTGCGACTGGCTAAGGATCAGATGTCCAGCCAATCGCAGGTCGCCTTCTAACTCGGTCCAAGTTGCGATCGGCGGGCGCGAGACGCTGAGATCAGCGTCGCACGCCT